>ML096699.1:0-27857 GCA_003697995.1 Taxidea taxus jeffersonii | reverse complement strand
CTTAAAGTAAAAGTATGTCACATTTTATAATGAGCATTTTAAGAGAAAAGGGTTTCATTTTACCTTTATATTACTTATTTATTTGGGCTTTAATGCAAAGGTTTTATTTTGACTTATTTCCTATTAAGCTATAATTGGCATAAATATTATATTAATTTCAGATTCACAGCATATTGATTTGACAATTCTATACATTACTCAGTGCTCATCACAATAAATGTAGTCATCATGCAATGTTGTTATAGTATTATTGACTGTATTCCTTATGCTGTATTTTCTATCTGCATGACTTATTTCTTTTATAAGTAGAAGTTTGTATCTCTTAAAAAAAGAAGTTTGTATCTCTTAATCCCTTGTATCTATGTCATCCATCCCCCCCACACACATCTTAGGAAATTAAAAATAATTAAAAGTAGAGCTACCCCATGACCCTGCAATTGCACTACTGGGTATTTACCCCAAAGATACAGATGTAGTAAAAAGAAGGGCCATCTGTTACTCCAATGTTTACAGCAGCAATGGCCACAGTCGCCAAACTGTGGAAAGAGCCAAGATGACCTACAATGGATGAATGGATAAAGACAATATGGTCCATATATACAATAAAGTATTATGCCTCCATCAGAAAGAATGAATACCCAACCTTTGTATCAACATGGACGGGACTGTAGGAGATTATGTTGAGTGAAGGAAGTCAGGCAGAGAGAGTCAATTATCATATGGTTTCACTTACTTGTGGAGCATAAGGAATAACACAGAGGGCATTGGGAGATGGATATGAAAATTGAGTTGCTGGAAATCAGAGGGGAGACAAAGCATGAGAGACTGTGGAGTCTGAGAAACAAACAGGGTTTTGGAGGGGAGGGGTGTGAGGGCTAGGGTGAGCCTAGTGGTGGGGATTAAGGAGGGCACATATTGCATGGAGCACTTGGTGTGGTGCCTAAACAATGAATTTTGGAGCACAAACACACACGAAATTAAATTAAATTAAATTAAACTAAAAAAAAGAAAAAAAATACTAGTCAACTGAATCCATGAGCATATTAAATGATTCATTCACACAAGCACACACACACACACACACACACACACACACACACACACAATCATTCACCATGAGGAAGTGTGATTTATTCCTGGACTGTAAGAAAGGTGGTTCAGCATTTGCAAATAAATGAGGGTGATACACCACATTAATAAAAGGAAGTATAAGAACCATATCATCCTTTCAAGATCCAGAAAAAGCATTTGGAATAGTAGAACATTAGTTCATGATAAAAACCCTCAACAGAGTAGGGCTAGAGAGAAGGAAAGTACCTCAGTATAATAAAAGCTGAATACAAAATGTCACACAAATATCATCCTCAATGGCGTATGAATAATTTAGAGCTTTTCCTCTATTATCAGGAACAAGACAGGGATGTCCACCCTCACCACTGTTATTTAACATATCACTGGAAGTCCTAGCCACCCAGAAAACAAAATAAGTAAAAGGTATCTGAACTGGCAAGGAAGAAGTTAAAACTTTCAGTGTTTGCCGATGATATGATACTAGATTTAGAAAACCTGAAAGACTCCAAAAACAAACAAACAAACAAAAAACAAGCAAACAAATAGTAAAAAAAAAAAAAAAAACTGCCAGAACTGATAAATAGATCTACTAATGTCACAGGATACGAAATGAAAGTACTGAAATCTGTTGTATTGTTAAAGAGGTAAAAGATCTATACTGTGAAAACTATAAATCACTGATGAAAAAAAAAAAAAAACTGAGGAGGACACAAAGAAATGAAAAAAAAAAAAAACCTTCACATGCTTCACATGTTCACAAGAATAAAATATTGTTAAAATATTACCCAAAGCAATCTACACATATAATGCAATCTCTGTCAAAATACTACTAACATTTTCACAGAGCTAGAACAAACAATCCTAAAATTTGTATGGAACCAAAAAAAAAAAAAAAAAACCCAAATAGCAACATGGCCATATCATCCTTGTAAAGAAAAGCAATGCTAGAGGCCTAGCAATTCTGGATTTTAAGTTATATCATGAAGACAAATAGACACATAGATTAGTAGAAGAGAATATAAAACCCTGAAATGATACCACAACTATATGACCAATTAATCTCTAAGAGAGAAAGGATATCCAATAGGAAAAATACAGTGTTTTCAATAAATGGTTTTGGGAAAATTGGAAGTTACATGCAAAAACATGAAATTGGACCACTGTATTCCACCATTTACAAAAATTATTTCAAAAGATTAAGGGCCTAAATGTGAGATAGGAAAGCATTAAAATCCTAGATAAGAACAGAGGCAGTAACCCCTTTGACATTGATCCTTGCAACATTTTACTAGATACGAGTCTTGAGGAAAGGGGAACAAAATAAAAAATAAATAAATAAACTATTGGGACTTCATCAAAATAAAATGCTTCTGCAGGGTGAAGGAACAAGTCAACAAAACTAAAATGCAACCTACAAATTGTGAAAAGATATTTGCATGTCTTCCTTGGAGAAGTGTCTGTTCATGTCTTCTGCACATTTTTTTGATGTGATTATCTATTTTCGAGTGTTGAGTTTAAGGAGTTCTTTATAGACCTTAGATATCAGCCCTTTGTTTGTAGTGTCATTTGCGAATATCTTCTCCCATTCCGTGGGTTGCCTCTTGGTTTTGTTGGCTGTTTCTTTTGCTGTACAGAAGCTTTTGATCTTGTTGAAGTCCCAAAAGTTCATTTTCACTTTTGCTTCCTTCGCTTTTGGCGACATGTCTTGAAGAATTTGCTGTGGCTGATGTCGAAGAGGTTACTGCCAATGTTCTCCTCTAGGATTTTGATAGATTCCTGCCTCATGTTGAGATCCTTTATCCATTTCGAGTTTATCTTTGTGTATGGTGTGAGAGAATGATCAAGTTTCATTCTTCTATACATAGCTGCCCATTTTCCCAACACCATTTATTGAAGAGACTGTCTTTCTTCCAATGTATATTTTTTTTCCTGCTTTGTTGAGGATTAGTTGACCATCGAGTTGAGGGTCCATATCGGGGCTCTCTACTCTGTTCCACTGGTATATGTGTCTGTTTTTGTGCCAGTACCATGCTGTCTTGGTGATCACAGCTTTGTAGTAAAGCTGGAAATTAGGCAAAGTGATTCCCTGGAGTTTTGTTGTTTTTTTTTTTTTTTTCAACATTTCCTTAGCAATTTGGGGTCTCTTTTGGTTCTATACAAATTTTAGGATTGTTTGTTCCAGCTCTTTGAAAAATGCCAGTGGGATTTTGACTGGGATGGCATTGAAACTATAGATTGCTCTAGGCAGTATAGACATTTTAACAATGTTTATTCTTCCGATCCTTGAGCATGGAATGGTCTTCCATCATTTTGTGTCTTCTTCGATTTCATTCATGAGTGTTCTGTAGTTACTCAAGTACAGATCCTTTACCTCTTTGGTTAGGTTTACTCCCAGGTATCTTATGGTTCTTGGCACTACAGTAAATGGAATTGATTCTCTAATTTCCCTGTCTATATTTTAATTGTTAGTGTATAAGACAGCAACTGATTTCTGTATATTGGTTTTGTATCCTGCCACATTACTGAATTGCTGTGTGAGTCCTAGTAGTTTGGGGGTGGAGGCTAACAGACACATGAAAAAGTGTTCATCAACAGTAGCCATCAGGGAGATTCAAATCAAAACCACATTGAGATACCACCTTGTACCATTGAGGATGGCCAAAATTAACAGGACAGGAAAAAAACAAGGTTGGAGAGGATGTGGAGAAAGAGGAACACTCTTACACTGTTGGTGGGAATACAAGTTGGTGCAGCCATTTTGGAAAACAGTATGGAGATTCCTTAAGAAAGTAAAAATAGAGCTACCCTATGACCCTGCAATTCCACTACTGGGTATTTACCCCAAAGATACAAATGTAGTGTAAAGAAGGGCCATCTGTACCCCAATGTTCATAGCAGCAATGGCTGTAATTGCCAAAATGTAGAGAGCCAAGATGCCATTCAATAGAGTAATGGATAAAGACCATATTGTCCAAATATACAATAGAGTATTATGCCTCCATTAGAAATGATGAATACCCGACACTTGTATCTACATAGATTGGACTGTAAGAGATTATGCTGAGCGAAAGAAGTCAAGCAGAGAAAGTCACTTATCATATGGTTTCACTTACTTGTGGAACATAAGGAATGACATGGAGGGCATTGGGAGATGGATATGAGAAGTGAGTTGCTGGAAGTTGGAGGGCAAGACAAAGCATGAGAGACTGTGGACTCTCAGAATAATTATTGATAGACATGTGTTTAGTGCCATTTTATTACTTGTTCTATCATTGTTTTTGGAGATTTTCTTTGATCCTTGTCTGTGATAGTTCTAATATTTTATTTTCACTCAAACAGTCCCTCATTTTTTAAGATTTTATTTATTTATTTGACAGAAAGAGACACAGTGAGAGAGGAAACACAACAGGGGGAGTGGAGAGGGGGAAGCAGGCTTCCCACCGAGCAGAGATCCCGATGTGGGGGTCGATGCCAGGATCTTGGGATCAGGAACTGAGCTGAAGGCAGACACTTGATGACTGAGCCACACTGGTGCCCCTCAAACAGTCCCCTTTAATATTTCTTGCAGGCCTTGTTTAGTGGTCATGAACGTCTTTAGTTTTTGCTGGTCTGGGAAAATATCTTTCCTTTTATTCTGAATGGCAGCCTTGCTGATAGAATATTTATGGTTGCAGATTTTTCCCCTTCAGAACTTTGAAAATATCATGCCATTCCCTTCTGGCTTGCCAGGTTTTTGTTGAGAAATCTACAGATAATCTTATGGCTCTTCCCTTGCAAGTTAAGGGCTTATTTTTTCTTGCTGCTTTTAGGAATTTATTTCTCCATAGCTATATTTTGCAAATTTATTTATTTGTCCTGGTGTTGACCTGCTTTTCGTGATTTTGATGGGATTTCTCAGTTCCTCCTGGATTTAGATGCCTATTTCTTCCCCAAATTAAGGAATTTTTCCACTGTTATTTCCTCAAATAAATTTTCTTCTTCTGGACTCCTATAATATGAATATTATTGTGTTTGATGGAGTCACTCTTTACTAAGACTGGTCGTGTGTTGCATAGTTGTTCTTTCTCTTTTTTTGTCCAGTTTTATTACTTTCCATTATTTTGTCTTGTATATCACTTATTAATTTCTCTGCTTCTTCTAGCTTTTGTTCATTGCATTAAGACTCTTTTGAGTTCTGTTATTTAATTGTATTTATTTATGACTAATTCTTTTTTAACTCTTTTATTTCTGGGGCAGTGATCTCCTTTCATTTCTGAAGCCCAGCTAGTAGCTTTGTGATTTTTTTTTTAATTCTCTATTAGGCTTGTTACTTATATATGATCTACTTAGATCTTGGTACATTATCTTGTTTTTTCATCTGGGATGAATTCCTCCATTTTGGTATTTTGTCTAAGTCTTTGCTTTCTTTGGTGTGTTAGTTAAGCCCATTATGTTTCCTGGTCCTGAGAGTAATAGCTTTATGAAGAAGAGGTCATATAATATCCAGGGCCTAGTACTTCAGAGAGTGTCTCTGAGGTATGCTGTTTGTGTTTGTGTTCTGGTGCTATGTTTTGGCTATTCTAACCTTCATGCCAGTGTCTGTAGAGGCTCTCCTTACTTGCAGTGTGCAGTGTTTGGTCATTGGCCTGAAGGTAGTGAGTTTTATCTATTTGTCTGCTTGTTAAATAAAACCTGGTACTACCTCCACTAGAACTGAATCCCTGCTGAATTCTCTGTTCAGGGACAGTCCCTAGGGCTGTGGGACTTGGTGTAAGCAAGTTAAGCAGCCAGTGCTTGGGCTGAGCTGCTTCTCTCAGGTGGCTGTGTTTGTGCTGAGGGACAGAGGAGGGAAATAGCACCAGCCAGCTCTTTTGTCCCTTGAGATGTGTCTCTGTTAATGCTGACTTTTGGGGATGTGCTCCAAGAAGAATGAATAATCTCCCACCCTGCGTGTCTTAGGCATTCTTTTGGTTCCTCTTTCTATGTTCTCTTCCCCTGGGTTTTAGCCTATCTTCTCTCCTTGAGTATAGCAGAACTCTCAGGGCTCTATCCCAGGGAAGCCCCCTGACCTTCAAAATTCCACTCCTTAAGTTCCTCTGTTTTCAAGGACTCACAAAAGTCATTTCCTCTCATTTTGCCAGTCAATGGCTTTGGGGAATTATTCTGCTTCTGCATTCTCCTGTGTTCTCTCTCTCTTGCCTTTCTCATTGACCATGGCTCCCTCCCCTCCAGAGCATCCTTATTCTGTTTCTCCCCTTAACCACATCTCTGCACTTCCTGCTTTCTTTGATGTACTTTGTTCTCTCCTTTTAGTTGTGGAGTTTTTTTTTTTTTTTTCTGCCAGTGTTTAGATTGATTTCCAGGATACTTAGAATGATTTGTTAGTTGTCTGTGCTCATGGGGGGAGAGGAGCCGAGGGTCCTCCTCCTCTTCTTCCATCTTAGCTTCTCCCCCTCAAATATGCATAAACTATTGAAAGTGGTGTTTGGTATAGAATGAATAATTCACTAATGTTGGCAATTACTGTATCTGCTTGTTAGTTCCTATGCTACACCATACAGTTTCATGTTTAGTAATTTAAAAACACATTTTAATAATTCATGTGTTATTCTCTTATTCTTTTTCAAGCTATTTTATAACCATTTTTGGCATTTGTTTTTCCTGATAAACTGTAAATGTAATCAAGTTTTTATTTTTAAATAATCACAATAGTATGTTTATTAGAATTGTTTAACAGTTATTTGTTTTGCATCCTCTTGTTTTTCAAGTATTAAATGCATTTTGGTAAAGCTTATTGTTTCTTTACTTAAGCCCTTTACATTTCATGTTACAGTTATGGTGTTGTGCTGTGTTTTTTAAATTGAATTTGTTAATGTGATCTTGTTTATTTTTATTTTATTTTATTTTGAGGATGGGGCCTTATTTTTCTACTATACTGTTGAAACTAGAGAATGAAAAATTAAATCATGTTTCTGCCACTTTCTAAGAGATCACAAGCATGGGGGGAAGAAGAGGAAACAGGAGAAGCAGCTTCCCCATGGAGCTGGCAGCATGGCATGGGACTTGATTCCAGGACCCAGAGATCATGGCCCAAACTGAAGGCAGATGCTTAATCATCTGAGCCACCCAGGTGCCCCATATCTATCTATTTTAAGGCATATTTGATAATAAAACTTCCACTAAAATCTACATACTAAAAATGTAAAATCTATTAAGTGAAATTTTTACTTAGCATTTAAAAAATCCTCTTTAAATCTAGGGTTATGGCCTTTTTCACATCCCTAATTTTGAAGGTCTGGGATCCCTTTCAGGATGTGAATTCTTGGAGAACATTGTGGTCTTGGTGGTAGGTTGGGACTTAGACTGCCAGCTTAAAATTAGACATATTAGAGTCGGAGATACCAAAGACTACTGGCAAAATATGCCTCTCTTTCCCTCCACAACAACAAATGCACACATTTACAAGTTCACTGGTCTGTATTTAAATGTTTGTTTGTTTGAAGATTCATAACTAAGGATTAAACCTTGCTTTTCCTCTGGATCTTGTGGGACATTCCAAGTGGGGAGGAGTGTGACAAGAAAATGACAGGCATATTTACTTCCCAGACTCCTCTTCTATCATTTTGCATTAAGCTGCTTACTGAAAGAATTTCCCTTATGTTATAGAAGACATTTCTACAAAGAAGAATATGGATAAAAAAAAATGTATTTTCATCTTATCCTGGGCCTTCATTCTAAAAATTCTTTGCTCTTTATGTTCACTTGTATTTAAATATAACTACAATTCTATATATCACAAATCTTCCAAAAGAAACAAAAATAATCAAAATTTGAGATATTTGCTATTATCCTAAATTTGCTTAATTTCATAAGATTGTATTGTGCTATTTTAGCTTCACATTGACAATGCTAATGTATTATTTTACCAATGTGTTTAGTTTCCTTGATGTTTGGGTTCTGCTACCAATTACTCACGTTGGCTTCTTTCAACAGAATAAATACTGTGAAAGCTAGACTTTTATTTCTTGCTGCATGATATAATAGCTATTATAATAAAATTTCTAATACTTTCATAATCTGGCTATATACATATATATGTGTGTATATATATCATAAAATTGTGTAAAAGATAAAAATAATAGAAAACTTGAAAACTTGTGTTAGTGCATTAATCTTCTTAAATATGGTTATAATATTGATCCAGCAATAAATGGAACTTTTTTCTCAGAACAGTATATAACCATATCATTTTGTAGAAAATTATTTTCTTCTCTAAAAAAATGTTTTAGCACACTCTAGTGGCATAATTTGTAATGTATCAAAAATTAAACCAAAGTCCTGTTGCTTGTAATAAATTAGACTAACAGAGTTTATATATAAATAATCATATAGTAATAAGATAGAAATCTTCTCCAAAAATTAAGATTTGCCACAGTATTTTTATTTTATAATTTGTTGCTATTTTCTATTAATTTGTATGATATTTATTTAGTATTTGATAACCTACTAAAATATTTTTTACACTTAAAAATATTCTGACTTCATTTACATTGTTTTTATATTTTTGATATGGAAATAAGCAAAAAATGTTAACACTTATGATATAGATGGAATTATTATTGTTAAGATTTTATTTATTTATTTGACAGACAGAGATCACAGGTAGGCAGAGAGGCAGGCAGAGAGAGAGGAGGAAGCAGACTCCCTGCTGAGCAGAGACCCTGATGCGGGGTTGGATCCCAGGACCCTGAGATCATGACCTGAGCTGAAGACAGAAGCTTTAACCCACTGAGCCACCCAGGTGACCCTAGGTGGAATTCTTTATTATTGCTATCTTTTCCTCTAAATCAGAAGTGACTACACTGCAGTTTAATTATATTAAATTTCTTGAGTTCAGATACCTGGGTGGTACAATGCAGTGGTTAAACATCTGCCTTCAACTCAAGTCCTGATCTCCAGGTCCTGGGACTGAGCCCCACATTGGGCTCCCAACTTAGTGAGGAGTCAGCTTCTCCCTCCCCCTCTGCTTCTGCTCTCTCTCTCTCTCTCTATATATATATATACAATAAATAAATAAAAATTTTAAAACAAATAAATAAATTTCTGGAGTTAGCCATATTTTGAGGTTGAAGGTACAGTTTTCCAGAGAGTCAAGTCCACCCAAAGCTTCTGGCCCCAACTAAAATCAGTTTACGTTCAATTACAAAGTTAGAGGGAAGAATCCACCTAAGACCAGTCTCACTTCTGATACTACCTCCAAGTTTGGAAGCTTTCCAAAATCACTTTCAGTTTGATAATTTGCTAGAAAGATACACAGAACTCACTGCAACCCTATTATGGTCTATTAAAGGATGTAGAAAATTAGCCAAATGAAGAGACACATAGGGGAGAGTCAGCAAATGAAAAACTACCAATATATTCAGGACATATTACTGTCTTGGCTCAGGATGACATAACAAAAATACCACAGACTAGATAGTTTATGAATGACAGAATTTATTTCTCACAGTTCTGGAGATTGAGAAATCCAAGATCATGTTCTTAGCAGATTTGGTGTCTGAGAAGTATCTGCTTCTGAATTCATAGGCTGCCATCCTCTCACTATAACCTCATAAACAGAAAAGGCAAGATACACTTTAAGGAACTCTTTTGTAAGGATAATAATTTCATTCCTGGGGGCTCCACCTTCATAACTTAATTACTTCCCAAAGACTACACTTTCTAATAGTATCACACTGGGGATTAAGTTTCAACATGTGAATTTTGGGGAGATGTAAACATTCAGTCTATCATACTCTCTTGTCATTAATGTGTGACAACACACTGAGAGTATTGCAAAACTGAAAAATTTACATGAATTTTGGTGGCTGGAGTCTTTAATGGGACTTCAGTAGGTAAGAATAATTAACTTATTGATTGTTTATATGGTTGAACTCAATCTACAGCCTTCCTGCTTCGTGGAGGTCTGGCTAATATCATGTGGCCCAGTGAGCCTACCACTGTGAATCATCTTATTAGGTGTCCATGGGGTCCACAATAAATAAAAGACATTCTAATCTTTGGACTATTCCAAGCACTTAGAGGTTACCTACTAGGAGCTGAGGGAAAAGATCAGGACTCTTTTTGGGAAAAGCCAAAAGAGAAATAAGAGTAAAGAATGGTCAAAGGGAAGAACTATTTGCTACTTCTATAGCAAAAGCTTTCAAGATTGACTTTATTCACTAACACTTTCCACTAAATGCCAATTTCAGAAAAAAAAATCTGTCTAGACTAGATCATTACTACTACATGTATCTTATGGATTGCAGACATATAAACAGATTGACTTTTATTGATTATTTTCTTTCTAGACTTTTTCAGTTTTCAGATAAGGAAAATATTACCTCTAGTAATGCAAAGTCAAGATGCTCAACATTCTGCCCAGGCCTTTCCTTTCCTGCAAGGATTTTGGATTTTGAAAGAACTTGATTCAACTCCTGACACTTCCCTTATCTGTTGACTTTGGACAGGTGAAACAACCTTTCTAATGATTAGTTTTCTCCTTTGCAAAATAGAAATAATAAAAGCAAACTCAAATGGCTGAATTCATAATTAAGTAAGGTTATATGTAATAAATATGCAAACTATTCCAGTTATTTGTATCACCTGCATGATGGTGGGATGAATTCTGTTCAATTAGTAGGTCAGTAAGTACACTTTCCAGTAAGGACACTTACTTGAAAGACAATGTATTATTCACATAAGAAAATTATGTATACAGCAAGCTGGTCTGGAAAGGCAAGAGCAGAGAGTTGTTTTGGCTTTTTTAATGGCTAAAGAGTGTGGCTGGAGAAGAGATCCCATTTGCAGGCTGGGGCTGTGGGATTCAAATTCCCACAGGAACTAAAATCCCAAAGACATGCAGTTTTCTTTATCTATATTACTAGATATGTGGTACCTTTGAAGAGAAGGGGTTGAGCCTAAATGCTGTCCATAGCCAATTAAAAACATGTAGTCAGATTACCATAAGGAATAGAAGATACCCAATAAACATTAGTAGTGTTCTCATTCTCTTCATGAATGTCTTCATTTCATTTATGATTATTCTTTTCTTATTAATTTTTAAAAATTTAATTCCAATGTAGTTAACATAGAGTGTTATATTAGTTTCATGTGAACAATATAGTGATTCAACAATTTTTAAAATTATATTATTTGTTTTTTAGGTATTAAGTTGTGTAAGTTCTGTTTATTTTGGATAGCAACCCTTTATCAAATATCAAATATCTTACAAATATCTTCTCTCATTCAGAAGATTGCCTTTTAGTTTTGCTGATTGTTTCCTTCAAGAAATGCTATAGGGAAAACTGAATAGCTACATGCAGAAGACTGAATTTGGATCACTTTATTTCACTGCACACAAAACTAAACTCAAAAACGATTAAAGATCTAAATGTGAGACCTGAACATATAAAAATCCTGGAAGAGAGCACAGATAGCAATTTTCCTGACATCAGCCATAGCAAAATTTTTCTAGATACATCTCCTGTGGCTGGGGAAACAAAAGCAAAAATAAACTCTTGGGACTATGTCATAATGACCATTCTTAGATAACAATTATTAGGGGGTGAGATCTGATCAGAATGATGTCCTATTTTTTTTGTAAAGTTTTATTGATTTAAGTAATCTCTACACCCAGTGTGGGGCTAGACCTCATGACCCCCAAATCAAGATCCACATGTTCTTCTGACTGAGCCAGCCAGGCTCCCCAAAGTCTTAATGTTTTAATATACACTACAAAGCACTTTATTACCTTAATCCTATGAATCTTTTTGCTTTCATCTCTCTCCAATGTTTTTTTTTTTTCCTCTTCACACTCTACATTCCTGCCATAGACAAATATTTGCATGTTCCTGAATGTGCCAGATGCTCTCTAGCCTCTGAATGTGTTATTACCTAGGCTATACATAGTGTCCTCCTTCCTTTGTCTCCTTAATTCCTTAAATATAAAGATTGTATTTATTTATTTGAGATAGATTTATTTATTTGAAATAGAGTGAGTGAAAGAACCTGAGCAGGAGGGCTAGGGAGAGGGAGAAGAAGATTCCCCACTTAGCAGGGAGCCCCATTGCTGGAGTCAGCCCCAGGACCCTGGGGTCATGACCTGAGCCAAAGGTGAAAATCTAATGGACCGAGCCACCCAGATGACCTTGACTTTTTAACTCCTAATTATCTTTCAAATCTAATTTTGAGAGGAATCTCAATTAAGAGGCCTTGCCTGACCTCTGAACTGCCCCAGTCTACTACACCACACACACACACACACACACACACACACACACACACGCACGCACACAAGTAGAGGGTCCTTGTGTGCATTTCCATGACACCTACATATTGGCATCTGTTATGATTTATCTATTTTTCTTATTTCCTATACTAGGCATTAATGTCTTTGAGAGCAAAGAATGCATCTTATTTATCGTTTTATCTCTGGCCCTAGTATAGTGTCAGATATATGGTGGATATTCAGTAAATGTTTTAATAGGTGTAATTGTTTAGATCAAAATACACCACACGGTGACTTTAATGCCACATAATGTCCCTAGAAATTATTTTCCTCTAAAAATGAAATAAACTTTCCATGAATCACTTCTTAGAAGTATAGATAATAGAAAAAGTTAAATGGATAATTTGTAGAATGAGGTGTAGAGTGTGAGTGATGTGGAGCTAATAATGTTTTTTTGCCACTGCTGCTGCTGCTGCTGCTACTGCTGCTATTGATGTTATTGGTTAGTGACTTTCAGTATAGAAGTCAGCTTCTTAGATCCTCTTAAATCATTATATATGTATATGTGTATACATATATATGTTCCTGCACTTTTTAAACTTATGGACATTTAAAATGTTTGGTAATAAAAAAAAACTGTGACTATCATGAAATACTTTTTAAACACAATTATAGAAATCTTATCAGTTTTTTCTCACGTTTTACCAAAGCTTCAGGTACAGGTTGCATAAGTAGTTAAATCTTCTAAATCTCTGTGCATCATTTGGCTTACATGAATGTACAAAATTGAGAAGATGCTGTGCATAATGCTTTGTGATCTGCTGTTTTACTTAAGGATATCTCTCTTTTCAAATTTATTTGACAGAGAGAGAAAGAGAGAACAAGCAGGGAGAGTGGCAGGCTAAGGGAGAGGGAGAAGCAGGTTCCTCACTGAGCAAGGAGTCTTATGCAGAACGTGATCCCAGGACCCTGGGATCATGACCTAGTGGAAGGGAGACATTTAAATGCTGAGCCATCCAGGAGCCCCAAGGATATCTCCTATTTTTTTTCCTGGTCAGCATCCTTTTTAATTGGTGTGTTTCATTTATAAAATTTATGTAGCCAAAATGTTTTAACTTAATATTTCTATTTTTGTTATTCAAGTAACAATTTAGGAGGGATAATTAAAATTTGAATAACATACACATTCAACTTGTGATCCATTTTGGATGATATTTGGACAACCATATTTTTCTCAGTACATAATCCATGGGATAAAGGAGCAATGTCACAGACTGTAAGATTTGCTAACTTTTGTTCTCTATCAAGGTAAAACACTGAGTATTACTGGATCCACTTTGTGTTACTGTTTAGATAATTACCGAGAACCATGAACTGGACATATGGATTGTCTCCCAACCCAGAGTTTTCTCATGTAAGCATAATGTATAACTCACTTAGACAAAAATTTATCTCACAAAATACCCTGTTATTATCCACAATATGTTAAATAAGGCATTAAAAAGTGAAGCAGGGACCACTACACACATATGCACACACAGAGAGAAACAAAGAGACAGAGAAACAGAGACATATATATTTGTTTAATTTAAAAATACATCAAAAGGAATTATTAGATTTACTAAGAGCAATTACTCAGAAATGAGAACGTGAGAAATACACACATTCCATAATGTACTTACATATAAACATAAGATATTACAAACTCTGAAAATTATTGTGGAGTTAGAATTTTAATTTCTAGTTTCTACTCTCCACAATTAGTGATAACTCTTAACCAGTATAATCAAAAGATCAGACTCTTCTGAATCTGTCTGGACTTCTTTTCTTCCATATGCTGACGGTTTTTTAAATGTCCTAAATTTTGCCTCATTCTATTCCATTCTGGAATGATCATTACCTTATAACTTGGATTAAAAATGGTTTATCAGAGCATAATTGACATCATAAACTGTACATATTTTAAGTGTACTATACATTAAGTTTTGACATCTACGTGCATCCATAAAACTATCACCACAATCAAGAGTAGACATCTCATCACGGTTAAAAGGTCCCTAGTGACTTTCTTTGTAAACTCTCACATTTTTCCTCCCTGCACAACCCTCTTTAGCAAACTATTGATATTCTTTCTGACACCAGAGATTAGATTGATTTTTATAGAGTTTTATATAAATAGAATCATATTATATGTACTCTGTACCCTGTTTTGTCTGGCTTATTTCATTCGGTATAATTATTTCAGATTTCTCTGTGATACTGGGTTTATCTAATTCATTTCTTTTTATTGCTGGGAAGTATTCCATTATATGAATATAGCATATGTTTGCATTTTCTTATTCAAAAATGTGTAGATTAGTTTCAGTTTTTGACTTTTGAAAAATTGTTATGAATAGTCCTGCTCTAGTCTTTATATTGTCATATCACTTCATTTTGGGGATGGGTAGATGCCTATGGTACAATGACTGTACCATGGGGTAGTTGAATGTTTAAGTTTATATGAAACCACCAAATTGTTTTCCTAAGTAATTATATTTTGCGTTGCCACCAGCATTGTATGACGGTTCCATTTGCTCCATAAAAGAAACCGTTTTAGACTCAGGCTTCCACAGGTAAATGACTTTTATAACCATAGGAAGCAATTAAAACCATCACTTACTTAGAATGTGAATTCTATTTTTTGTTGATGAAATGCTCTCCAAGTGTTAATTATATCCTGTTTGTTGATGGTCTTATTCAAATCTACTACATGCTTACCAACTTTATATTTATGGTTTTATCAATTATCAGGAAAGACTTATTAAAATTTTTAATTATAAATGTAAGTTTGTCTTCTATTTTCCTTTTAATTTTGTGGTTTTTTTTTTCTTTTCCTGCTGTAAGAAATCGCCAATAACTTAGGGGTTTAAAGAAAACATGAAGATATTTTAAGAATACTTGTTCTTCCAATCCATGAGCATGGAATGTTTTTCTATTTCATTGGGTCTTTTTCAATTCCTTTGTAAGTATTCTATAATTTTCAGAATACAAATCCTTTACCTCTTTGGTTATATTTATTTCCAGGCATCTTATAGTTTTTGGTGCAATTGTAAATGGGATCAATTCCTCAATTTATCTTTCTTCTGTCTAGTTGTTACTGTAGAGAAATGCAACTGATTTCTGTGCATTGATTGTATATCTTGCCACATTGCTGAATTTCTGCATGTGATCTAACAATTTTTGGGTGGAGTCTCTTGGGTTTTCCTCATAAAGTATCATGTCATCTGGGAAGAGTGAGAATTTGATTTCTTTGCCAATTTGGATTCCTTTTAATTCTTTTTGTTGTGTGATTGCTGAGGCTAGGACTACTAGCTGTATGTTGAACAAATGTGGTAAGAGTGGGCATCCCTGTTGTGATCTCAGGGGAAAAGCTCTCAGTTTTCTTCACTGAGAATGATATTCACTATGGGCTTTACATATATGGTTTTTATGATACTGAGGTATTTTCCCTCTATCTTAAACTATGGAGAGTTTTAATCAAGAAAGAATGCTGCATTTTGTCAAACTTCTTCTCTGCATCAGTTGAGGGGATCATATGGTTCCTGTCCTTTCTTTTGTTAATGTGATGTATCACATTGATTGGTTTTTGAATATTACTCAGCTATCCAGAAAAAAAGAAAGAAAAAAAAAAAGAAAAGAAATCTTATTATTTACATCGATGTTGATGGAACTAGAGGGTATTACATTAAGCAAAATAAGTCAATCAGAGTAAGACAATTACCACATGGTTTCACGCCTATATGAAATTTAAGAAAAAAAAAAAAACACCTGAGGATCATAGGGGAAGGGAGGAAAAAATAAAATAAGACAAAATTAGAGAGGAAGACAAACCATAAGAGACTCTTAACTATAGAAAACAAACTTGGAGTTCCAGGAGGGAAGGTTAGCTGGGGGATGGGGTAACTGGGTGATGGGAATTAAGGAGAGCGTGTGATAGAACACGCACTGGGTGTTATGTGCAACAGCTGAATAAGTGAATTCTACATCTGAAACTAAGGATACACTTTATGTTAACTAGTTGAGTTTAAACAAAGTAAGTCTTAAAAATGGAAAAAAAGGAATACACAAAGACATTATCTCATAGTTGTGTAGGTCAGTAGTCCAACTTGGCTTAGATGGTTTCTCATTTCAGAATACACTTTATTTTTAAGGGAGTTGGAGTCTGTTTTTCATTTTGAATATTTTCTATCATTGTGACTGCAAATTCAGTTATTTTTTCTTTATCATTGTCTAATTTAATGTAACTTTTCACCTTAAACATTTGAATTCTCTCTTTTTTTAAAAGAAGATACAGCATCTGTTCCTGATTAAAACACCTAAGTGATAGGGATAGAGGGAACATTCCTCAATTTCATGAAATCTAACTATGAAAAACCCACAGATAATATCATCCTCAATGGGGAGAAACTGACAGCCTTCCCTTTGAGATCAGGAACACAACAAGGATGCCCACTCTTGCCACTCTTGTTCAACATAGTATTAGAAGTCCTAGCAACAGCAATCAGACAGCAAAGAGAAATGAAAACTATTCAAATGGGCAATGAAAAAGTTAAACTCTCTTTTCAGATGACATGATACTTTATATGGAAAACCCAAAAGACTCCATCCCCAAATTACTAGGACTCATACAGCAATTCAGTAATGTGGCAGGATACAAAGTCAATGTACAGAAATCAGTCACTCTCTTATACACTAACAATGAAAATACAGAAAGGGAAATTAGAGAAATGATTCCCTTTACTATAGCACCAAGAACCATAAGAGAGCTGGGAGTAAACCTAACCAAAGAGGTAAAGGATCTATACTTAAGGAAATACCAAACACTCATGAAAGTAATGGGGTCCTTGAAGAAGACCCCAAAAAATGGTAGACTATTCCATGCTTATGGATCAGAAGAATAAATATTGTTAAAATATCTATACTGCCTAGAGCATTCTATAGTTTCAATGTCATCCCAATTAAAGTTCCACCAGTAATTTTCAAAGAGCTGGAGCAAACAATTCTAAAATGTGTATGGAACCGGAAAAGACCCCGAATTGCTAAGGAAATGTTGAAAAAGAAAAACAAGAGTGGGGGCAACATGTTGCCTGATTTCCAGCCTCACTACAATGCTGTGATCACCAAGACAGCATGGCACTGGCACAAAAACAGACACATAGGTCAGTGGAACTGAGTAGAGCCCAAATACAAACCCTCAACTCTATGGTCAACCAATCTTTGACAAAGAATGAAAAAAATATACAGTGCAAAAAAGACAGTCTCTTCAATAAATGGTGCTGGGGAAATTGGAAAGCTATGTGTAGATGAATGAAACTTGACCATTCTCTTAGACCATACACAATGATAAACTCGAAATAGATAAAAGACCTCAACTTGAGGCAGGAATCCATCAAATCCTGGAGGAGGACATAGGCAGTAACCTCTTCAACATTGGCCACAGCAAATTCTTTCAAGATTTGTCTCCAAAGGCAGAGGAAACAAAAGCGAAAATGAACTTTTGGGACTTCATGAAGATCAAAATCTTCTGCACTGGAAAGGAAACAGTCAACAAAACAAAGAGGCAACCCACGGAATGGGAGAAGATATTTGCAAATGACACTACAGACAAAAGGCTGATATCCAGGACCTATAAAGAACTCCTCAAACTCAACACACACAAAACAGATAAACATTTGAATTTTCACCTCTAAAAGTTAGATTTGAGTCTTTTACTGTTTGCAGGTGTCTACTTAACATGTCCAATCTTTCCTATACCTGATTGGGTTGTAGTTATTTTTATATTTTTATAAGTCTTTTTTACATTTGTTCTGTGCTGCAATTAGGTTGCTTGGAAAAATTTCATACTTTTAGGTTTTGGTTTGGAAACTTATTGCGTGATCCAGTGCTAATTATTCCTCACTTCTCAAGCGGACTTAGCAGACTTTCCTCAGGACTCAATCCTTTAAATCATGAAGTTTTGCTATGTGACTAGAGCGAAAGCTGTTCCTGACATTCTTAATGCTGAACATTATTCTTTCTAGTCTTTTAGAAAACTTGTTCCTCCTAGTCTCAATTTCCTCAGTGCATATGCACTAATCATTCCTTCCTTGAATACTCTATTAGAGCCCTCTATAGATCTCTGGTGTTTTGTTTCTGTGCAGCTGTCTCCTCTTTGATACTCTGCTCTGTGAACTCTAAACACAAGGTTTCCTCAGACACTCAACTATATTCCCTAATCACAAAGAGTATCCTAGGCTCCTCCCAGGTTCAGTTTTCTGTGTTGTGACCTCGAAGGTAGTTGCAAGCAATAAACTGGAGCAATTGTAAGACTAGCTTCATTTTTCTTTTAGCTTTTTCTTTATGGATCACGGCTTTATTGTCTGACAACTATGTCTTGAAAGTGATTGTTTCTTATATTTTGTCTGCTTCTTTTAGTTATTTTAAGTGGGAAGACAAATCTGGTTCTTGTGGCTCCATCTTGGGTGGAAGAGGAAGTCTTTTATTTTGGTTTTAATACTTTTTATAAAAATTAATTTTCCATGTTTACATGCTCATATTTTATATTGTTCTCTCTTAACCAGTGATTGATAGATATATTTTTCAATATATTATGTTACACTGTATGTGAACTAACTGCAATGTAAATAAAAACTTAAAAATATTTTTTTCATTTCTTCTGGTTTAGACATTCTCTTTCTATTTAAATATTCAGTCTATTCAATATTCAACTTCTTATATTTTTGTTAATTTGAGTAGTTAACATAGAATGTTACATTAGTTTCAGGTGTATAATTTAGTGATTTGACAAGTTTATACATAATACTTTGTTCACCACAAGTATATATAACATCTATCTCATTATATTGTATATTCTGCAATAAACATAAGGGTGCATATATCTTTTCAACTTAATGTTTTCATTTATGCTAGATAAATAACCAACAGTGGAGTTACTGCTGCATGTGGTATTACTACTTTTAATTTTTGAGGAACCTCCATAGTGTTTTCCACAGTTGCTGTACCAATTTACATTCCAAATAAGAGTGAGTGAAGGTTCCTTTTCCTTCACATCCTTGTCAGTACTTGTTTATGGTCTTCTTAACTTTAGCAATTCTAACAGGCATGATGTGGTATCTCATTGTGGTTTTGATTTGCATTTCACTGAAGATGAATGATATTGAGCATATTTTTCTTTCTTTTTTTTTTACAAACCTATATATCATTTTTAAAGTTTTATTTAAATTTCCATTAGTTAAAACCCTGGGAGACTTAACTATAGGAAACAAGGTTTTGTTGGAGGGGTTGCTGGAGGGGAGGTGTGTAGGGGCATGGGATACTGGGTGATGAGCATTAAGGAGGGCACATTATGTGATGAACACTGGATGTTGTATGCAACTTATGAATTATTGAACACTACATCTGAAACTAATGATATACTGTATGCTGATTAATTATATTTAATAAAAAATTAAAAATATATAAAAACAAGTTTCAGTTAAATATATATTTCAGGTGTACGATATAGTGATTCAACACTTACAACATCCAGTGTTCATCATAACAAGTGTGCTCCTTAATACGCATCATCTATTTAACCCATCTCCCCACCATTGGTTTGTCCTCTATAAAATTGGGATATGGGAATTAAAGAGCACATGTGATATCATGAGCACTGGGTGTTATATTCAACTAATGAATCATTGAGTGTTATATCAAAAACTAATAATACCTTGGTTAATTGAAATTAAATTATAAGAAAAAGAGTGTGATTCTTGCTTTTTCTTTTTTCCCCTTTGTTCATTTGTCTTGGCATCTTTTTATGTGTCTGGTAGCCATCTGTATGTCTTCATTAGAAAGCTGTGTATTCATATTCTCTGTCCATTTTTAAATCGGATTATTTGGGTTTTGGGTGTTAGATATTTTACATTCTTTAGATATTTTGGATATTAACCTCTTTTGAAATATAAAATTTACAAAGATCTTCTCCCATTCAGTGTATTATCTTTTTGTTTTCTTTATGTTTTTTTTTTTTTCTCCTGTACAAAAACTTTTTTAGTTTGGTATAGTCTCAGAAGCTTAATTTTGCTTTTATGCCCCTTGCCAAATGAGACCTATCTAGAAAAAAATTCTCTATAGTTGATGTCAAAGAGATCACTCTCTGTGTTCTCTTTTAGTAATTTTAAGGTTTAATATGTCACATTTAGGTCTTTCATCAATTTTTTAATTTATTTTTGTGCGTGGTATAAAAATGTGGTCCAGTTTCATTCTTTTATGAGTAGCTGTCCAGTTTTCCTAACACAATTTGTTAAAAAGACTGTCTTTTCCCAAGTATATATCATTGCTTCTTTTGTTATAGATTAATTGACCATATAAGTATAGGTTTATTTCTGGGTTTCCTACTCTGTCTCGTTGATCTAAGTGTCTGTGTTTATGGAAGTATCGTACTGTTTTGATTACTACAACTTTTTTAGTATATCTTGAAATCTGGAATTGTGATAGCTCCAGTTTTATTTTTCTTTTTCAATATTGTCTTGCTATTCAGTCTTTTGTGTTTCCATACAAATGTTGGGATCATTTGCTTTAGTTTTGTGAAAAACGCTCTTGGTATTTTGGTAGGGATTACATTAAAACTGTAGATTGCTTTGTATAGTATGGACATTTAAGAAATTGTGGTTCTCTTTATTTGTGAGCATGGGATATCTTTCAATTCATGTCATCTCTAATTTATTTCATCAATATTTTATAATTTTGGAGTATAGGTCTTAAATAAACAAAATCAGTAATGAAGAGAAATAAGAACAAACACCAAATAAATACAAAGGATTATGAGAGAATATTATGAAAAGTCATATAACAACAATTATACAACCTAGAAGAAATAGATAAATTCCTGGAAACAAATAACCTACAAAAACAGAATCAGGAGGAAATATAAAATTTGAATAGGCTGATTATTAGAAATGAAATTAAATCAGTAATCAAAATGCTCTTAAAAAGCAAAAGTCTAGGGGCACCTGGATGGCTTAGTCGTTAAGCATCTGCCTCTGGCTCAGGTCATGATCCCAGGGTCCTGGGATCAAGCCCCACATCAGGCTTCCTGCTCTGCAGGAAGCCTGCTTCCCCCTCTCCCATTCCTCCTGCTTGTTCTCCCTCTCTCACTGTGTCTCTCTCTGTCAAATAAATAAAAAAGAAGTAATGTTAATAATAAAATAAAATAAAAAGCACAATAATTAAAATAGTATGGTATAGGCACAAATTGTCATATAGACCAATGGAACAGAATTAAGAGCTCAGAAAAAAAAATATGCATATATGGTTAACTGATCTTTGATGACGGTGTGAAGAATGAGGAAAGGACAAAATGAAAATTAACAAATAAAGTTAAACACCTTATTAGTGGACTATCAAGGCAAAATTATGTGCATGTCAAAAAGAAATGTATATTTAAAACAACTGTCGGCACGCCTGAGTGTCTCAGTGGGTTAAACCTCTGCCTTCAGCTCAGGTCATGATCTCAGGGTCCTGGGATGGAGCCCCATGTTGGGCTCTCTGCTCAGTGAGGAGCGTGCTTTCCCCTCTCTCTGCCTGCCTCTCTGCCTACTTGTGATCTCTCTCTCTCTGTCTGTTAAATGAATAAATAAAATATTAAAGAAAAAAATTGAAACTAAGTTTATTAACAAAATGTTTTTTAATTAAACAGACACTTCTTCAATGAAGACATATAAATGGTTAGCAAACACAGGAAAAAGTGTTCATCATCATTAGCTATCTGGGAAATTCAAAATCAAGACAAAATTTGATTCAAATCAAATTCAAATTCAAATCAAAGTTACCTACTTACACCAGTTAGAATGATAAAGAGTAACAAGGCAAGAGACAACAAATGTTGGAGAGGCTGTAGAGAAAGGGGAACCCTCTTACACTGTTGGTGGAAATGCAGGTTGACGCAGCCACTTTGCTTCATTTTTTTTTTTTTTTGCCACTTTGGAAAAAGTGTGGTGATTCCTCAAAAAATTACAAATAAAGGTACCTTATGACCCAGTAGTTGAGATACTGGTTATTTATCCAAATGATACAGATGTAATGAAAAGAAGGGCCATAGGCACCCCAATGTTCATAGCAACAATGTCCACAATAGCCAAACTGTGGAAAAAGCTGAGATGCCCTTCAACATGTGAATGGATAAAGAAGATGTGGTCCATATATACAATGGGATATTATTCAGCCATCAGAAATGATGGATACCCAACTTTTGCATCCACATGGATCAGACTAAAGGAGATAATGCTAAGTGAAACACATCAAACAGAGAAAGTCAACTATCATATGGTTTCACTCACTTGTGGAACATAAGAAATAACATGGAGAACATTAGGGGAAGGAAAGAAAAAGTGAAAGTTGGGAAATTGTAGGGGGAGAAGAACCATGAGAGACTGTGGACTCTGAAAAACAAACATGGTTTTAGAGGGGAGGGGATGAGGGGCTGGGTGAGCCTGGCCGTGGGTATTAAGGATGGCATGTATTGCATTGAGCACTTTCTGTTATACATCAGTAATGAATATTTACATTACATCATTCCATCAAAACATTACATTACATCAAAAACTAATGATGTGGAGAGGATTCAAGATGGCTACTTCAAGAGAAGTAGCAGGCTGAGATGACACCAGGTAGCAAGAGATCAGCTAGATAGTTTATCAAACCATTCCAAACATCTACAATTCCAACAGGAGATGGAAGAGAAGAAGAGCAGCAATTCTAGAAACAGAAAATCAACCACTTTCTGAAAGGTAGGACCTGCAGAGAAGTGAATCCAAATCGAGGGAAGATAGGATGCGGGGGGAGGGGCTGGCTCCAGACAAGTGCCAGAGCAAGGGAGCACAAAATCAGAACTTTTAAAAGTCTGCTCCACTGAGAGACATCACTCCAGAGGCTAAGCTGGGGTGAAAGCCCATGCAGGTAAAGCATGGTCTCAGGTCTCGTGGGGTCACAGAAGGATCAGGGGTGTCTGAGTGTAGCAGAGATCACAGGTATTAGAGCGGGAGAGCTGGCTACAGAGACAGAGCTGAGGTTACCTTAAACTGTGATCCGTGGAACAGTCAGACCATGGCTCTGTGAGCAGAGACCCCACAAGATCCGGGGAGACCATCCCTGGAAGAGCACAGGTATATTCTGGGTTTGGAGACTCCAAGCGGGGCTGTGTGCCAGAGACAGATACACTTGGTCACAGGATGGGTGAGCTCAGAGTGCAGCTGGAAGCCAGGGAGATGACAATGATTGAGCGCTTTTCTCTGAAGGTGCACTGAGAAGTGGGGCCCTGAGCTCTCGGCTCCTTTCGGCAGAAGATTGGGAGGCTGCCATTTTCATTCCCATCCTCCAGAACTCTACAGAAAGCATTCAGAAAACAAAAGTTCCCGAAAATGAACCCGAGCAGATTACTTAGCCCAGACCCTGGCAGTGCAAACCTGCCTCAGGCAAAGACACTTGAGAATCACTACAACAGGTCCTCCCCAGAAGATCAGCAAGAAATCCAGCCAAGACCAAATTAACCTATCAAGGAGAACAGCGGAATTCCAGAGGAGGAGAAAGCAAAGCAAGGAATTCACAGCTTTCTCCCCATGATTCTTCAGGCTTGCAAAGTTACGTAATTTTTTTAATTTTAATTTTTTCTTATGCTAATTTTTTAACGTTTACCTTTTCCTTTTTTAATGTTTTTAATAGTTTATCTTAACAATACCTTTCATAAAAAATCTTTTTTGAAACTTCATTATTATAGTCATATTTTATAATTCATCATATCTAACTTTATTTTTTGTATACACACATGGTTTTTCTTCTAAAAAAATTTGGGGTACAAATTCTTCTAATAGATCAAAATATAGCCTAAATCTAGCACAGGGCTTTGTTCTAGTCTCCAGACTGAGCAAATTCTCTCCATTTTCCTTTTATTTATTCTCCCAACCAAATTATCAACTCCTTTTTTAGAAATTATTTATTTTTTTTCATCTTTATAATCATATGCCACCCCTTCATCATGATTGCCCTTATTTTGTATATATATATTTTTCCTTTTTATTCTTTAAAATTTTGGGAGGTAGTTTCTTCTAAGAGACCAAAATGCTCCCAAAATTAAATGGGTGACTCTGTTCTATTCACCAGTCTAATATATATATTTTCTTTTTTTAATTTCTTTTTTCTGAACTACTTCTTTTAGATTATTTATTTATTTATTTATTTATTTGACAGACAGAGATCATAAGTAGGCAGAGAAGTAGGCAGAGAGAGATGAGGAAGCAGGCTCCCTGCCCAGCAGAGAGGCCAATGTGGGGCTCAATCCCAGGATGCTGGGATCATGACCTGAGCTGAAGGCAGAGGCTTTAACCCACTGAGCCAATCAGGTGCCCCTTTCCAAACTTCTTCTTACCCCGTCTTTCCCCCCATGATTTGGGGTCTCTTCTGATTTGGTTAAAGTAAATTTTCCTGGGGTCTTTGCCACCCTCCAGTATTTTATTTGTTCCTTCATATATTCTTAATTGGATAAAATAACAAGGCAGAAAAACTCACCAAAAAAAAAAAAAAGAACAAGAGGCAGTACCAAAGGCTAGGGACCTAATCATTACGGACATTGGTAATATGTCAGATCTAGAGTTCAGAATGGTGATTCTCAAGGATCTAGCTGGGCTCAAAAAAGGCATAGAAGATATTAGAGAAACCCTGTCTGGAGAAATAAAAGTCCTTTCTGGAGAAATAAAAGAACAAAAATCTAACCAATTTGAAATAAAAAAGCTATTAATGAGGTGCAATAAAAAATGGAGACTCTTACTGCTAGGATAAATGAGGCAGAAAATAGAACTAGTGATATAGAAGACCAAATGACATAGAATGAAGAAGCTGAGTAAAAGAGAGACAAACAACTATTGGTCCACGAGGGGAGAATTCAAGAGATAAGTGACACCATAAAATGAAACAACATTAAAATAATTGGAATTCCAGAAGAAGAAGAGAGAGGGGAGCAGAAGGTATATTGGCAGAATTATTGTAGAGAATTTCCCTAATATGGAAAAGGGAACAAGCATCAAAATCTGGGAGGTGCAGAGAATCCCCCTCAAAATCAATAAGAATAAGTCACACCCTGCCATTTAATAGTAAACCTTACAAGTCTTAGTGACGAAGAAAATTCTGAAAGCAGCTCAGGACAACAAGTCTCTAACATACAATGTTAAACATATTAGATTGGAAGCAGACTTATCCACAGAGACCTGGAAGGCCAGAAAGAACTGGCATGATATATTCAGAACATTAAATGAAAACAAAACAAAACAAAACAAAACACACATTCAGCCAAGAATACTATATCCAGCTAGGCTATCACTGAAAATAGAAGGAGAGATAAAAAGCTTCCAGGAAAAACAGAAACTAAAATAATTTGTAAACACCAAACCAGCTCTACAGGAAATATTGAAGGGGCTCCTGTAAGCGAAGAGAGAGCTTAAAAGTAGTACACCAACAAGGATCAGAGACAATATACAGTAACAGTCGCCTTACAGGCAATACGATGACACTAAATTCATATCTCTCAATAGTTACCATGAATGTAAATGGGCTAAATGGCTGAATCAAAAGGGGCACCTGGCTGGCTCAGTGGGTTAAGCCTCTGCCTTCGGCTTAGGTCATGATCTCAGGATCCTGGGATCGAGCCCCGCCTTGGGCTCTCTCCTCAGTGGGAAGCCTGCTTCTCTCTCTCTCTGCATGCCTCTCTGCCTACCTGTGATCTCTATGTTAAATAAATAAATAAATAAAATTTAAAAAAAGACACAGGGTAACAGAGTGGATAAAATAAACAAACAACAACAACAACAACAACAAAATCTACATGCCATTTACAAGAAACTCATTTTAGACCCAGAGACACCTTCAGATTTAAAGTGAGGGAGTGGAGAACAATATACCATGCTAAAAGACACCAAAAGAAAGTTGGGGTTGCAATCCTTATTTTAGGTCAATTAAATTTTAAGCCAAAGACTATAATAAGAGATGAGAGAGGACACTATAACATACACAAAGGGTCTGTCCACCAAGAAGATCTAACATTTTTAAATATCTATGCCCCCAATATGGGAGCAGCCAATTACATAAACCAATTAATAACAGAATCAAAGAAACACATCAACAACAATACAATAATAGTAGGGAACTTTAACGCTCCCCTCACTGAAATGGATAATCCAAGAAAAACATCAACAAGGAAATAAGGGCCTTAAATGACACACTGAAGCAGATGGACATAACAGATATATTCAGAACATTCCATCCCAAAGCAACAGAATACACATCCTTCTCTCGTGCACATGGATCATTCTCCAGAATAGATCACATCCTGGGTCATAAATAAGGTCTCAACCATTATCAAAAGATTGGGATCATTTCCTGCATATATTCAGACCACAATGTTCTGAAGCTAGAACTCAATTACAAGAGGAAATTTGGAAAGAACCCAAATACATGGATACAAAACAGCATCTTTCTAAAGAATGAATGGGTCAGCCAGGAAATTAAAGAAGAATTTAAAAAATCATGGAAACAAATGATAATGAAAACACAAAGGTTCAAAATCTGTGGGACACAGCAAAGGCAGTACTGAGAGGAAAATATATAGCGATACAAGCCTTTCTCAAGAAACAGGAAAGGTCTCAAATACACAACCTAATCCTAAATCTAAATGAGCTGGAGAAAGAACAACAGAGAAAGCCAAAACCCAGCAGGATAAGAGAAATCATAAAGATCAGAGCAGAAATCAATGAAAGAGAAACAGAAAAAAAAACAAAAACAAAAAAGCAATAGAACAAATCAACAAAACTAGGAGCTGGTTCTTTGAAAGAATTAATAAGATTGATAAACCCCTGGCCAGACTTTCAAAAAGAAAAGAGAAAGGACCCAAATAAATGAACTCATGAATGAAAGAGGAGAGATCACAACCAACACCAAAGAAATACAAACAATTATAAGAACATATTAAGAGCAACTCTACACCAGCACATTGGACAATCTGGAAGAAATGGATGCATTTCTAGAGACATACAAACTACCACAACTGAACCAGGAAAAAATAGAAAACCTTAACAGACCAATAACCAGTAAGGAGATTTAAACAGTCATCAAAAATCTCCAAACAAACAAAAGCCCAGGGCCAGACGGCTTCCCAGGGAATTCTACCAAGCATATAAAGAAGAGTTAATTCCTATTCTCCTGAAACTGTTCCAAAAAATAGAAATGGAAGGACAACTTCCAAACTCATTTTACAAGGCCAACATCACCTTGATCCCAAAACCAGACAAAGATCCCATCAAAAAAGAGAATTACAGATCAATATCTTTGATGAACACAGGTGCGAAAATTCTCACCAAAATACTAGCCAATAGGATCCAACAGTACATTAAAAGGATTATTCACCACGACCAAGTGGGATTTATTCCAGGGCTGCAAGGTTGGTTCAACATCCGCAAATCAATCAATGTGATAC
>RCUC01098654.1:0-25874 GCA_003697995.1 Taxidea taxus jeffersonii | reverse complement strand
GGGGGGTAAAAGGTCGTGCTGGGCTTGTAAAGAAGACCAAAGCTGAAGTCATCGCTAAATTTTGAGTTTGATACTTTTCAGTTCCGAAGCCAGAAAAGAAGTCTTGGCCCTCCAGCAAGCGTGGGACGTGAGTTAAAAGGATCAAGAAAAAAGCTTGACTGCTGGTTCCCTTTTGCTCTTTGAGACCCAACCTCAGAGAGGCGGTGCCAGTCTATGACCGCTCCCTAGTGTCGGCGGAGCAGAGTCTGCGGAAGCTTCCTCCCCCAATTCCGCCGGGTGGAAGGGGAGAAGCCTGTCTCAGGGTGGATGGATTCCTGCGGCTGGGAAGCCTTCAGTACCTTTCTTTAGAACCTCTAAGGTTCCTCCCAGAGAGGTTCCCTTTCTCCTGAGCAGTTGTAGCCACTTGGCGGCTGTTACTACTGGCGGCTGGGGAAGGAGATGGCAGGAGAAGCCCTCACCTGGGGACAGAGCCCAGACCCTGAGCCCACAGTGGTGGTCCTAGCATCCAGGATTCCTGAGAACTCAGCGTACTCCCGCTGCTCATCCCTCCTCAGAAGCCCAAGCCTGCCAGTCCCGGGTTAGGAGCACGGGAGCAAGGCCAGAACCTGGGAGAAAAACCTGATTCTCACCTCTTCTCCTCTTGATACAGAGAATAGTGTAGTCACACCTCAGTTCTCCATACCCGAGCGTTTCTTAGGGCCCACCAAACTTGGGTTCCCATGCACCTTATATGAAAAGAATTCTTGCTCTCTTTGATTGCAACCAAGTGGAAATTACAGAACGCCAATATGCTGATGTGTCTCTTTTGCTAGCGTGTGACTGCAACAGAAAATTTAATTCACAATTACTACCTAGACTTCAGAGAAAAACAGGTGCCTTTTGAAATCCTGCGACTGTGCTCAGTATTCAGAGAAAACTACCAAATTATAAATACAGTTTTCTATTTCTCCTCCTAGTTCTGTCAACTTCTGCTTCTTATATATCTTATTCTTGAAAAAAAAAAGATTTTATTTATCTATTTGTCAGAGACAGAGAGAGAGCACAAAGAGGGGGAGCGGCAGGCAGAGGGAGAGGGCAAAGCAGGCTTCTCGCTGAGCAAGGAACCCTATGCATAGCTCCATCCCAGGACCCTGGGATCTTGACTCAAGCCTTCCCAGAGCCTAAGGCAGATACCTAACAGACGGAGTCACCCAGGCATCCCTTATATATATTTTATTCTTTCAGTGCTTCTTCTATTTGCTTTTTCTATTATGTTTTTATCTTATAAAACCTGTATCTTTTTATCTTTACATCTTATAACAAGCTGTGTTATTAGGTACATAGAAATTCAGGAATATTGTGGGCTTTTAAAAGAGAATTTGTTAGGGCAGTTTCAGGTTCTTGGCAAAATTGAGTAGAAAGTACAAAGAATTCCCATATACCTCCTGCCCCCACATATGCACAGCTTTCTCTGCTATTAACATCCCACACCAGAGTGGTATATTTGTTACAATCAATGGACCAACACTGACACATCATTCTCACACAAAACCGTAGTTTACATTAGGGACTCTTGTGGTTTCATGTGAATTTTAGGATTGTTTGTTTCTATCTCTGTAAAGAATGACATTGGGATTTTGATAGGGATTGCCTTGAATCTGTAGATCACTTTGGGTCGTTTGGACCCAAAACTATGGGTCCAATAAAAACTGTTAAACAGTTTTAATTCTCCCAGTCCATGGACACCAGATGTCTATTTATCTGTGTCTTCTTTAGTTTCTTTCATTAATAATTTTCAGTGTATAAGTCTTTTACACCTTTACTTTAGTACATGTATACATATGTCTACAAATAACAATTTTCCTGTAACTTAAGAATTGATTCTTTTTTATCATAAAGAAAGAATACTTCTATTTCGTCTCTCCTCATGACAGCATATCAAGTATTAGAGCATGGAGGTGATGTCCCTCAAGTTTTCTCTTTTGCATAACTAAGATCTTTAGTTCCATTAAACATTCTTCCTCTAGTGTGCTAGGCAGTTAGCCAGCCTCTCAGTCCTCTGCATTCCTGGTGGCTCACCTGGGCATATGCCCGAGAACAGCACTTACAAAATCATCCTGATAAAACAGGTGGACAGCTGTATAAGAAGGAATAAATAAAAGTCAAAAGGACGATAGTGGAAGGTCTGAACAGAGGTAGCAGGAGAAAGCTTTTACAGAGACCAAAGTAATCTTCAGGTGACATTTAAAGGGGCTATGGAAAGCAGAATAAGTCAGCAAGAATTCCTGGTTACCAGGCAAAGGTTTGTAGGGTAGGCTTGACTTTTCAATTCTTAAAAGATTTCTTTTAGAAGACAAGCAGTCAACTTTCATAGAGCCAGCTGAAACCCTTCCCCAGCCTGTTGATGGAGCCAGTGGCTCAAGGACAACTGTACAATAAGCACTATTGTCCCCCTCCTCTTGCTGAGCTATCTAGGGATCTATGCCACATTTCCCTACTCTGTGTTTAGGAGGCTGCAAGGTTTGAATCTCTTAATAGATGGGACAGAACAGTCCTACAAGTTTGTTGGATCCAAAATGGGGATCAGGGGCACTGATGAAATGCAGAAATGAAGTCTTGGGGAGTCACTGTTGTTTTTAGTGTCACAAGGTTGGATCTTACAGGTTTGAACCTTGGCCCTCCAGTGCCCAAAGTGAGAATCCTTTCATGAGCCCAAGGCCTGAACAGCACATCTTTTGAAGGACATTTCATTTTCATTGCAACCCATCCCAGGCAGTTTCTGGGAAGTCTAGTGATGTTCTTTATATACTTTTATTACTCTGATCCCCTTATTACCCAGTCTTGGTTTCCTCACACTCTGTTAAAAATGTAAAATCTCTTGCTCCAATCCTGCAGTTAAGCTCACCCTGTTTGGGATTGAGGGGCATTCCATCTCAGCCTTAGAAAAGCAGAGTCTTACAGAAGCTGTGAGTCCAAGAAACCCTGTTTTAGCATCCTGGTAGCCTATCCTACTTGCCAAGACCTGGCCCAGACCACACCCAGTGCTGCTCAGTCTAAAGAAAAGCCAAAAGATGGGTGGCACTGGTTATCCACTTGGCAGGACAGAGTGAGACTTTTCTTAGTGGAAAGTGTGTTTCCTTGGGAATCTGAAACCATGTGCTGGTCAGACATTTTCTGGAGGAAAACTAGCCCTACAGGGGCTGAATGCACATGCCATGTCAAATTGATTCTACCTAGTGTTTGTCTGAGGATATTGCCTTAGAGATTCTCACTCTCAATAGGTAACCACAGGTTTATATTTAGGTAATTCCTCCCCTTTTCTGTGGAGATACTCTGTGTTCTGGTATCGGGCACACCATTTAGTGACAACATACACAGGAGACCTGGCACCTGAATTCAGACTGGTTTTCTAGAATTTACACTTTAACTGGATAAGAGCTGGAAGGTCCTTGGAAATTTTTAGTTCTTGTTTACCAAGAACTTCAGGAACTGGAAACGAAAAGATTCCATGGTATTCCAGATTTCTGCGGTTGAAATCTCCTTTTTTTTTCTCTTCTCATGCCTCTGCATTTGTTTGCTCTCCATTTCTAATACTTTTTAATGCCCTGATGTGTGCTGATCACTTTGTTATGTATTTGGAGATTCAGAAGTATGAATCATACAACCTTCCCCTCAAAGAGCTGAGGAATAAGCTGAGGACACAACACTAATGTTTATGATTCTTAAAACAAAATAAACTTAGTAGTCTATAGCTAAGTGCACTAGAATCTCCTTCCCTTTTTCTTTGCCTTCTCATTTGTTCTTTCTTTGTGTCTTTTGTAGCATTTTCAAAAAGTTGGACAGAGGTGGGGTGCCTGGCTGGCTAGGTTGGTGGGACATGTGACTCTTGATCTCAGGGTTGGGAGTTCAAGGCCCACACTGGGTGTAGAGATTACTTAAAAATAAAATCTTAAAAAAAAAAAAAAGATGGGCATAAGAATAGACAGGAAACCACAATTTAGAAGTAGCTCTGGAAAATTGAAAAATAAAATTAAAATGTGTGCTATCTTTTGCCACTCTTTCATATAAGATGAAGAAATATGGAAAGGAGAACAGAACAATTTGACAATTTCATAAACAACTGAATATATGTTGAAGGGGTAATCTCAGTCTGGATGCTTACTTCTAGGTGCCATGGGTCACCTCCTTTGTATCTGTCCTGTTCGGTATCTTAAGAGTGGGAGTGAAGAGGAAGGAATGGCAAGGATAAAAAAATGTATCATGGGCTTCAGAGGAGAGAAGAAATGAAATCTACTCCATAAACAGTAAAGGCATTGTGAATTATAAGAACATTGAGATGGTTTTAAGTAGTGTTTGACAGGTATGGTGAAATGAGAAATCATTCTAGTTGATGAAGCAAATGATCACAACTGAAAAAGGTGTGAGTTCTATTTGGGGAATTATAAGTGGATCAAGTTCACTAGAACAAAGATCTGTTGGCAGTATATACTGTCATTAGGCAAATGTTGATCTAAATATTAGAAGATAAAAGCAGTAAGGTAGAGAGGCATATACTGAGAGTACATTAGTGTAGTTAAGAGTCTTTAAGTTGAAAACAATTTTTGTTAAAATAAAAAAGGGGGATTTCTGTGATAATCCAGGAAAATCTCATAGATTCCAAGAGTGGAAAACACTGAGAACTCTGGAATGGGCCATACCTACTAGGGACTTAGGAGGTGTCTGGACTCCCTTTCTTGCTATCATCTCTCCTTGTGCTTTGGCATGCTCTTTTCTATGGTGATGTTTTCTCTGCTTCTCAGTTCATCTGGTGGATTATGCTTGATGTTACAGTCCTACAACTCCAATTTCATTTCTAGTAATTGTGGGCTAATTAATTTGGACTGAACTCCTTGAAGAAAAATGAAAAAATATTGGATAATATTTTACCATATCTCCTTAAAAGCATCAAAGTACAAAAATGGTAGCAAGCAACTACTAGGCCAGAATCTAAGCAAAAGATGGAATCTGATAGGTAAGGGAAGCACTGGCCTTTGTAGCTCTGAAGACATTTGCTAATTACTGCAAAACTGGGCTATAGTTTTGGCAGACTCTGGATAGGAGAAATAAGAGGAGCAGATATCAAGACCCAGCACCTATCCAAAATGGAAAAGCAAGTATGACGCTCTCCCCAAATACTAAGTTTAATATTAAAGAGCTATTCCCATAAGGCAAGGATGAACAAGAAGTAAACCTACCTCTATCCTCCCACTTGTAATAACTGTTATGGAGCTCAACAGAAGTCAGCTGAGCTTAGCAAGAAAAACTGGAAAGAATAAGCTTTCAATTTCTCCTGAGAAGCTGTGAGCATAGGTCTCCATTCTCACTGATTTGCAACTTGGGTTTGACTTCATCTTGAAGGCTCAGGAAATGTCCAGCCAATATCTATTTTTAGGATCCTTTTGGGTTGATAGTGCTCCACCTGCCTTGGAGAAACAAAAGATTTTATATTTAATATTTATTTTTATATTTATAATAATATGTATATTTTTTCAGGAAGTCACCTTCATCTTGGCCTCAAAAATTCACTGCATATAATTTTGCCAAGACATTGAGCAGTGCACATTCAAAGATGACTAATTACACAAGGAAACACAGTGACATGAGTAAGAATCAACTAGAACAATAGATAGAATAATATTGGGATTATCAGTTATACATATTAAAATGAATATCATTAATGTGTTTAAAGAAATAGAAGACAACGTGGTAAACATCTGCAAGGAAGAGGAAATTCAACAATTTGACTTACCTGCTGGTAGAATTGTAAACTAGTACAGTTGCTATAGCAAACAGTATGGAGGATCCTCAAAACAAAAACAAAACAAACAACGAAACCAGAACTACCATATGATCCAGCAATTCCACTTCTGGGAATATAGCCAAAGGAAACAAAAACACTAACTTAAAAAAGCCACCTGCACCTGCATGTTCATAGCAGCATTATTTACAGTAGTCAAGATATGAAAACAAACCAAGTGCCCACTGATGAATGAATGGATAAAATGGATAAAGAAGTTGTGGTATATGTATGTGTGTGTATATATATATACACACACATATATAAAATGGGAAATTATTTAGCCATAAAAATGAGAAAATCTTGCCATTTGGGACAAAATGGATGGAACTTGAGGGCGTTATGCTAAGTGCAGTAAGTCAGACAGAGAAAGACAAATATTGTATGATCTTATGTATATGTGGAATCTAAAAACAAAAAACAAAAATCCCCAAAATCATAGAAGAACAGATCAGATTTGTGGTTAACAGGCAGGGTAGGGTAAAGGATTTAGGAGAGAGATTGTCAATAGGTACAAACTACTTGTTACAAGATAAATAAGAACTTAAGTACATATAATGGACAGCATGATGACTACAGTTAATACCGCTGCATGATACACATGAAAATTTTTCAAAGATTAAATCCTAAGAGTCCTCATCACAAGGAAAAACTTTTTTCCTTCTTTCTTTGCTTTCTCTTTTTATTATATCTATATGAGATAATGGATGGTAACTATAGCAGCAACCATTTCACAATATATGGAAGTCAAACCATTAGGCTGTACACCTTATTTTTTAATTTTTTAAAAGATTTTATTTATTCATTTAACAAAGAGAGAGAGAGAGAGCGCGCACAAGCAAGGGAGAGGGGCAGGCAGAGGAAGAAGCAGGCTCCCCGCTGAGCAGGGAGTTCAATGTGGGGCTGGATCCCAGGACCCTGGGATCAGGACCTGAGGAGGAGACAGATGCTTAACCAACTGAGCCACCCAGGTGCCTCTAGGCTGTACACCTTAGTATATGTGCTGCCGAAGCGAGCACTAGGCTGTACACCTTAAACTTATACAGCGATGTATGTCAATTATGTTTCAATAAAGTTGGAAAAAAATGTTGGCTTCATAGTTTTGAAAAAGAATCAGAACTTCTAGAATTGAAAATTACAGTTTATAATTACATTGACTCAGTAGGTGGATTTAACAGCTGATTAAACACAGCTGTAGCAAGCATTAGTGGATTGAGAATATGTTATTCAGAATGCAACATGGAGAGAAAAAGAAAATATGGACGAGAAGGTAACAGAAATGAAGAACAAGGTATGAAGGTGAATTGGAATTTGTGAATTCCAATTTCATAAATGGAGAATGAAAAATAGAGCAAAACAACATTTAAAAAGCTGACGAAGAATTTTCCAGACCTGAAGAAAGATAATGATCTGCAGACTTAAGAAATCCCATATCTCACCACTAAAAAAAATATGGGATTTCCCTATGGTATCATTCACTCCTGCTTTATACATCTAAATTGAAATCTTGTCCTGGATGAATCTAACTAGTGGAACCTAGATCACATGCCCACTCCCAGCTGCCAGCTGGGAAAGCAGTTTTTCTAGGGCAGACTTACTAATAATATGTGAAATTATCAGACGTAAATACAAAGTTAAAAAAATATTGAACATCACTCATAGGACAACAGATCTATTCCTGCAACAGATCTATTCAACTCATGTTCAGCCCTCAGCAGTTTTCTTTTTGTACTCTCTTCCTTCAAGAGCCCATAACTCTTAGAGCCTATAACTCAAAGGATACCTTACGTAATTTGATCTAAACATGACCTATTGATCTATGGACTTCTAGACACAAGAGTATTCCAGCAATTGTACAATTCCCCTAAACTCCTCCAATCTCACTTCAAATTCATCCTACCTAAATCCTTGCACGCCATCCTTTGCCCTTTCTAGGTACCCTTCTCTTTAAATTTTTTTCCCCCCTGCAATATCATCTTGCTTTTTCAAGGTATAATAATTGAGAGTCCTGCCTCTTTCATCTTTATTCATATCTAACTTCAGCTGAATCTGTCTTCCTTCTATCTCCCTCATTCTTTCCTTCCTTTCCAGTTCCATAACTGTCAATCTCTTCCGGTTTTATGTTTGAGCATCTGCACCATGGCCAGTCTCTGATGTATCTCTGACTCTGGTTTTTCTTCCATTCAATTCATTCTGCATATTCATGCCTGGTGAGTTTCCATTTTCAATTTTTTTTAGTTTAAATTCAATTAGCCAACATATAGTACATTAGTTTCTGACATAGTGTTCAGTATCCATTTTCGATTTTTTAAAGGGTGTAACTTCATTCCACAAATCTCTCAGTCTCCTACTAACCTGACTTCTTCCGTTTCCCTTACTTCCACGAGGACAGATATCTGCCTCAGGCAGTGTACTGCCTTGTTTCCTTAAAAGCCTCGGTTTTTCTTACAGGCTTTGCTCATACATTTTCTTCTACCAGAGATGACTCCTTTCCCAAATTGCGTCTTAACTCTCAAGTGCAGCTCAAATCCCACTCCCACCTGAAGATTTGAAGAGCGATGGCTCACTCTGCAAATCTGCGAAGCTTGGCACGGTCCACCACCCGCTCACAGCTGGCACAGCTACTTTTCACTATTCTCTTTCATAAAAACTAAATTTCTCTTATTCCACAAGACTGTGACAGGGACTTCAAGTTAAAGACAGTATCTGATGCCTTGTTCCTAGTGCACAGCCCAGCACAGAATTGGGAGTTCCGCGTTTGTTGCATGAAGGGATGAATTAAATAACGAATCAACAGATGCTTGCTGTGACGCAGAGGCTTGAGCTGTAAGGAGGTCCATACACAGAAGGAACTTGGAGAAGGAGGTTGAAAGTCGGTGGCTATCCTGAGTCAAGGAGAAAATCAGCGGGAAGGCCGAGAGACCTGTGGTCGTCAGCTTCCTCTACTTTGCGTTTCCTCTCTTAATTTTTAGATTGCGGCCGGGGGCCGAGGGGAGGTCTGAAGTGGACTCTGGGTTGTAATGTGTTGGTTTAGGCAGATTTCTCCGATCTTAAAAATAGTGGTGTCTGTTACCTCCGGCTCATATTGCGTTATCCTAGCAAGAGCGTGCAGACCAAATTCCAGTAGTAAATAGATTGAAACAAAATTCGGATTTTGTCTACCTCCTACACTTAATCCCTCTAACAAAGGTCCAGCATTAAAAAACTTTCCTTTTCAAAGAAAGAAGCAAAGTGATTACTCACGAGGCCCTATAGCTCAGGGGTTAGAGCACTGGTCTTGTAAACCAGGGGTCGCGAGTTCAAATCTCGCTGGGGCCTTCACCCTTATTTCTTACTCTTTTAAATAAGACCTCCCGCCCTCCCCTCCGGTAATTTTAACCCTTGCGGAAATTCGGTTCGTGTATGTTCTCGCCACAGTCCCACTACCCGAATAAACCAAGCTGAACAGATCCGTTTCCTCTTACGCGCTACTGCGCAAGTGCGGCTCTGCTGCCTGGAATGTGGCGGAGTCCATTAGAGGCAGCGGGAAGCGCTCCCTGCGTGGGCCGACGTCCGGGCTGTGCTGGCCCGCGGCGGAGAGCTCTTCCGGAGGACGGCGGGAGCCCCAGCCGGGCTGAGGGCGGGGGTAGAGCATGGGAGTCGGGCCCAGTGCCCCGCTCTGCACAGGCTTGGAGCTCTGAACAAGCTCCCGTCCCGAAAGGGAGGAGGCGTTCGGGAGAGAGTGGGCTGTCCCGCAAGGTTTCCTGTGACCGCGAGTTTTCCAACACTTCACTACCCCAGCGGGAAAACGAAGGCCGAGACTTGGGTCACTAAGTTTGTTATTGGCTCAGAGGAATTGCGGCTTCCTCTTTGAAACACCTTAAGATATTTTCTCCAGAAGTCCTTTCTCGCGGAAACACTGGGGTTACCCATATGTGCTGTCCTGCACATCTTCTCCCTCCCCGAGTCCGTGGACGTATAAACGGAAGAGTTGCGCTTCGCCTTGTGCAGATGCGCTTGGATTCCGAGACGAGCACAGGAAGTGAGGAAAAGCGAAGAGGTGCGAGCCAGACCCGGGAGGCCCGCGGTCTCCGCCTGGCGCCGAGCTGCGGGGTCAGAGCTGCGTGTTCCACCGCCACACCCCCTAATCCTTCGAGGCCGGTTGGCGGCTTCCACGCCACGCACATCACGGCGGGAGGTCCCGCGCCGCGCGCTCACCGCAACCAACCGCCCCCGGGCGAGCAGATGACCCCAGCCCCGGGCGGCCTGGTGATGCACGGGCTCTGGGGGTGCCTGTGAGGAGCCCACGGGTTGGTCCTGCTTTTGAAGCCCCTCCGTGCGCCTCTAGAAGGGTTGTCCCCAGAACTGCGGGCGGGGCTTTCTCACAAGCTGGCTTTGTGACCCTGCGATGTCCACCCCTCCGTAGATTGTTTCTCTCGCGCCCCTATTTGTAGGTGTCCTGAATAGGTGACTCTAGAGAGACAAAATCTGTACCCCCTTCGATAGCTCAGCTGGTAGAGCGGAGGACTGTAGCGCGCTTTCTGTGTGGTCATCCTTAGGTCGCTGGTTCGATTCCGGCTCGAAGGAGGAACTGCAGTTTTGGGGGTTGCAGTCGACTACCCGGGGAGCCGTTGCTCTCTTGTTTCATCTGGGGCATTTTGTCTTGTGGAATCGACTTCTCCAGACCTTATTCCTGTCCCCAAGAGAAAGTTTGAGCTCTCCATGCATATGTGAACAAATGGATCCCGTTGGGCAGTTTCTTAGTGAGGTGGCGAGTGTGCGCCAACTCTGTCAGCCAACTGGAAGAATTCTGAGTTAACCTCCCCTCACATGTTTCTTTTGGTTTCTAGTTGATCCACTCGTTGATACAGAACATTATATATAAACGCTGTGTGCGCATGGCTCGCCGAGCGGCCCGAGCAACTCCACTTTGCGGAAGAAACCGCCTGGACTGGGGCCCCCGACCCGAGCGTCCGCCCCCTTCCATACACACAGCCATTCAGCGGGAGGTCCTTACACGGCAGTTTCAGTTTATCTTTTTATACATATCTGTAGTTCTACAAAAAAGATTTTGGGCCAGAGCAGGAAGGGGCACCAGGATCTGACACGAGTTGGGCTGAGACGAAGAATTCCAGACCGAGGAAACAAGTGAAACAAAGGTGGGAGATGGAATCCTTGATTCTCCTTCAGGGCCTGGACCATCCGAACACACTCCAGACTGGCGCACCTCTCACCGACTCGGGCTCCTGGGATTTTGATGCCCACCATTTCCCGCCTAGGATGTTAGGCTCGCGCGACGTAGTAGCAGACTGACACGCTTCCCGCGGGTCCAGCCTGGGACTCAGGACCCTCCAGTCTCGCAAACGAGCTCCGCTCGGGTCCTGAGACTCCCGCCGCGCTCCCGCCGCGCTCCATCCGCGCTCCCGCCGCGCTCCATCCGCGCTCCCGCCACGCTCCCGCCGCGCTCGAGTTAGCGCCGAGAGCTGTTCGGCGGTGCTAGGTGGAGCTCACCCACGTGTCCGGAGATCTAGAAACTGAACCTCCTCACCCCATCCGGCCTCTGAGGGGGTCCAGGATGTGGATCGGGCAGCATAAGCGAGGCTAGGGCCGAGCCAGGCTTTAAAGGAGTGAGACTTCATGAAAATGGGAGAAAACGAAGCAAGGCCAAAAATAAATGTCATAATGCGGGATGGAACTCCGAAGCAGCTTGGCGGCCAACTGCAGACGAGAAAGCACTGTTCAAAGGAAGTAGAGGCGAACTTACCGCAGTGGCTCGTTGGTCTAGGGGTATGATTCTCGCTTTGGGTGCGAGAGGTCCCGGGTTCAAATCCCGGACGAGCCCTAGCTTTTGTTTTTTTTTCTCCTGCCCTCAAAACTATGCAAAAGTTCAGTTCTCTACAAACTTTCTCCCTTTCCGACTGTTCTGCACAAGAGGTGCGCTGAACCAGCGCGTGCCAGAGGGGGCTGACGAGCTGTGCACGGAGAAACTGCCTGATCTCTTGAACTGTCCGCCAGCTCACACCTCAGAGGGACCGCTTCGCTCCCGGGAGAAGAGGCTGGTGTCCCCAGGCCCGTTGTCCCGGAGGTGCGTGGGGCTCGGGTCTGCAGGCCCTCCTCTTTCCCAGGCAGGGCCCGCCCGCCGCGCCCACTCCAGAAGCGGGTCTAGGCGGGAGGGGCCTCCCGGGAGAAACAGGGCGCGGTCCCAACTGCACCCAGGCTCCAGCGCCGCCCTCCTCTCCCTGCTGCATCTCCCTTCCGTTCGCGTACTCACACTTATGCCGACCCCACCCAGGATCCAAAGCAAGATTTAAAAGGAAGTCTTTGCGTCTTCTACCAGCTCCCTATCATCATACAAGCAGGGGAAGAAGCCGTGAGAAAAACTTCTTTCCGCTGTCCTGCGCGTTTCTGCAGTCCCGTTCGAGGCCGAGGTGGGTTCACATCCTGCTCTCTCTCTTCCTCCTCCTCAGTAGTTTTACCAAGAGCGTTTTGGCCCGAGGAGCCCCTTCTTAGTAGAGACAGTATGGGGCTCCTCTAGGAGGCATTTGCAGAACTGGGTTGGAGCCGCTGAGGAGTGCGAAGGAAGGTCAAAAGTCTTGTTCTTTTATGAATTAGAGACTCTACATTTCTACCCTGAGAATTAGAGATTCTACATTTCTGCCTCTGCTCTGTATCCGAGCAGAGACGGCTTCGGGAAAGTCTAGCGCCTAGAATGTAGGCTCAGGAGAGGGCGCAGAACTGGCGAACGGGATGGAGGCCCGGGGAAGGTCTGCACTTGCCCAAACCTAAGGATTCTTTACTTGGTACTCAGGTGGATCGCCAGATTTAGGCCTTGTCCAGTTTTTGCCAGCATAACTGCCTTTTGGGGCTTGCGTTTTTGTTTTCTGGTGACTCACTTCTCTCTCCCCACCCGCCGCCAATGTTGCAAAATTCCGGGATTCACTGCCAACAGGCTCTTCTCTAAGCTTTCTTACTAAAGTGTTGGGATCCTCAATCTTTTTACTCTGAGACAGCGTGTCATATGGTAACACATGGGCAAAACAGAACATCTTTATTCAGGAAGGACAGTAAAAACAGTTTCAGCATCATTCTGGGGACTAGGGAAATCTCAGATGAGGCAAGACCCTCCCTCTGTGTCCCTAAGAACCTTATAATCAAGTCATAAATGTAATCACTAGAAACTCAAGTGGTATTATTATCTGAACAGCACTGGCCAACTTCCCAGAAGCAGTCTCAGGTATTCAAAGAACTACTAACAACACAGTTACTAACTAGCTAGTGCAGAAGGATAATTTTGTTACACACACTTTAAGCAACTCTTTTTACAGATAAAATATTATTGAAATTCAAGGAATATTCAGTAGGTTTCCCTCAAACAGCAGCTTTCAGTGGCATCTTTAAAATTAGCTTTAATTTTCTAGAAATTGCTAGTGTGGACTATGAAACCCATGTGGTGCATTGGAAAACTTCTAGTCCCTGGAACACCAGATGTTCCTGGGGCAGTACATGTTTTCTTTCTCTGTACATCAGTTTCCTCATCTGTTCAATGAGGACTTGATAGATAGTCCTCCAGGTCTCCCTCTTTCTTATTCTATGACTTCTTGAGGTGGACAAGAGCTATGTAGTTTGGCAGAACAGATGGGGAAACCATTCCAGGAAAAGAAGAATGTCATGTTACAATCAGGCAAAGGCAAGAGATTTGTCAAGTTATTGTCGGAAGCATTTGCCCATGTGATTCAGAAATTAAAGTAGATGGCTAAGAAAGTGGATTGAAGTAGGCCAATGAAACCCCTCATAAAAGTTTTCATTTAGGGTTGCCTGGGTGACTCAGTGGGTTAAGCCTCTGCCTTTGGCTCAGGTCATGATCTCAGGCTCCTGGGATTGAGCCCTACATTGGGCTCTCTGCTCAGCTGGGAGCCTGCTTCCCTCTCTCTCTCCTGCCTGCCTCTCTGCCTACTTGTGATATCTATCTCTGTCAAACAAAAATAAAAAATAAAAAAAATATTTTAAAAAAGTTTTCACTTAATCTGTATTTGAGCAAAAAGCAATCTCTGTTAACAGTTATTCTCAGCAGAACACCTTGAAATATCTGGGAAAGAGAATGGGCACAAAGCTCAGTTTGTTGAAAAGTGAATGTGTAACTTTTGTCTTTGAAAACACACAGGCATGTCAACAAGACTTTGGCCCATTCTCCCTCAGTCATAGTGTCTACAACTCCTGGAGATGGTGTCCTTCTTTTCATTGGATCTTCATCCTCTTTTAACCATTAGTTCTGTTAGTAAATTAGTTTCATGCTTATAAACCTAAAAAAATATTAGAGTTAAAACAAATGAAGAGATTAGTCACTTCTCTCCATCACCTAATTTTATAATTTGTCTTAAGAACAGAATTAAACATATGTACTCTGTATAAAGGGTAAAGGACACCGGCACTTGAGTCCTTAGAAGAAGAACCCTGGGCTGCCTGTGTCTATGTGCAAGGTGTGAAGAAGAGACACAGGAAATTTTTCAGGAAAAGGGTGATGACTTTTAAGTTGAAGCTGTCAAAACATTTTTAAAAAATATATGATTGGGCTTTTTTCAATTGACAATTGCTTTACACCTATTAAAATTACTGAAGATATATATGTGTGTGTGTGTGTGTGTGTGTGTGTGTATTTCTTGTTTCAGGTAATTTGCAATACAAATGAATAAGCACTTAGATGCATTTTAATGAAATAGTCAAACTTTTTTCCCCCAAACCTTTATTTTCTGTTTCATCAAAACCTCATTGTGCCAAGGTGAAAAGAAAAGAAAGAAAAAACAACCACTCACCATTCACCTAACCAGCTTTTTGCGTGGGGGAGGCTGTGAATTCTCCCCAAGTTGTCAAGTGAAATCCCAGAGGCCAGAAAGCGACCTGGCTGTGTTCAGACGCTGGCTGCTCCCCAGCACCACAGCATAAAGCTAACATCAGAAGCTGATCTGTTTGTGTGAGTTGGTGTTTGAACTGGTGTTTCGAGCCATGGGACTGTGTGTGTGTGTATGTGTGTGTGACGCTGGAATGGAGTACCTTATCTCTGCCTTCAGGGGATTTACCAGAGAAGGAGCCTATTGCTCAAGTCATCTTGATCCCACAGACTGTGGGAGTTGGCAGCTTCTTCCGTAGTCTGGGATTGCTGAGGTCTTAAGGGGGTTGTATGGGTCTGGCAGTGTCTTCCCTGCCAAATGATAGCCTTGTATCTCTTTAGAACTCGGTTCTTTGGCATCTTTTTAAAAAGTGATACATGATTCATTTAAAATAGGTACCACTCCAATAGTTAGGGTTTGCCCACAAAAGGAAAGTCCGCATTCGGGTGCTCTGTTAGATACCAGTAGAGGCCCCACTCAGCGAGACCCATGTCTTGTTGAATAATCTCTCTGTACCTGAAGGACTTTGAACTTTGGTGTTTGGCAGAACGATTGTATGGGTAGAGACACCTATCCCTTCCTTTCCAGAGTCTTCAGTAACTCTGAGGCACCAGGTACTGAGGGAGAGGCAGTTCGTGGCTGTGTGCTTGGTCCTTTTTTCACTTCCTCAGACTTTTTTCCTTTTAGTTGAGAATTGGGGTAGAGATGTGGGAAAAAGGGAAGAGGGCAGGGGAAGAAGCGAAGCTTAGGCAGGACTGTGCCTTACCACAGTTGAAAAGCCCCTGAAGTTTGTCTTTTCCAGGTTTGCCATGCTGTCTACTTTTCCTCCTCCTCAAATCCTCAGGCCACTCCAGCTACCAAAATCTATTCTTTTTTTAAGAGTTTGTTTACGTATTTGAGAGAGAGAGGGAGAGTATGTCAGTAGGGAGGGGCAGAAGCAGACTTCCCACCAAACAGGGAGCCTTATGCGGGGGTTGATCCCAGGACCTCTGGATCATGACTTGAGCCAAGGCAGACCTTAACCAACTGAGCTACCCAGGCGCCTCCTCCAAAAACCATTCTTAGGATAGCCTCTACAGCTCATGCACAAGCATGTGTGAATCACAGCCTGTTTAAGGAGTTAATCCTCCTATAGGTTTTTGCATTAGAATAGGGACCAATACCTAAGAAATGAAGGTCAGGATTTACCAGTAATGCCAGAACCAGAGTTTTCCTGGGAACCTTGGAAGCCTCCCAGTTCTACCTGGGAATTAGGCCTACCTTGTTTGGTAACTGTTGTGAAACCCAATTGTGCCTCTAAGTCTTAACAGAAGCCAGAAGAATCTGTATGGTTGGGATCTCCAAAGTGAGACCAGATGGCACATTTCTAGAAGCACTGAGGGCTAACAAGAAGAACTTGGGGCCAAGGAGTCAGCCAGTCTTTGAGATACTAAGAATGCAGAGATGAGTGATGTAATTATTCTTCTCTTTAAGGGTTCCATCTAATGGAGAGACAAGAAGATTAATTAATCATCAAAAGATGATGGCTAATGGCCTGTTTGCCAACCTAAAGTAAAGCCAGATCCATCCCACCCTTGCTGTAAGAATTCCAGAGCAGCTCACATTCTTCTCTGAGCATTCCTCCCAGGGGGTGTAAACATATTTGCAAACTAGCCCCTTTAACCCAGACAGAGAGGCTGCCATTTACTTCTTTTTGCTCGACCTCCCTGGGTGAGGTCTATCCCTGCACCCAGCCCGTGCTCCTAAAAATGTCTGAAGATGCCAACACGAAGTGTCCTCTTCCTTTTTTTTTTTTTTTTTAAGATTTTATTTATTTATTTGTCAGAGAGAGTGAGCACAGGCTGACAGAGTGGCAGACAGAGGTAGAGAGAGAAGCAGGCTCCCTGCTGAGCAAGGAGCCCGATGCAGGACTTGATCCCAGGACGCTGGGATCATGACCTGAGCTGAAAGCAGCTGCCTAACCAACTGAGCCACCCAGGTGTCCCTCCTCTTCCTTTTTGATAGAGCAAATGGTCTGACCTGTTGTTCTAGCTCTTGTCCAGACATGCCTCAAATCTGAACCAAAGGGATCCTCACTATGGGGAAGGTGCTTTACCTCCCGCCCCACTCCCATACCACCTCTGGTCAACCGTGGAGTGAGCTTCTTCACACTAACTTGCTGTGTGCTTTCTGAACCTTATAGAGATTTAATGAAACAACCTTGATTTTTATGAAAGTTGTTACTGCAGTGCCCTCCTTCCTCTAGGCCCCAGGAGGCGGGGTCAGAGGGGATGTGAACAGAGCACACTGTAGTCCTTGCTCCATAGCCTTGGCATCATTCTCCCTCCTCTCATCATGTCCTTCTCTATGGATGAATCCTTTCCTGGGACATCACAGACTATTACACAGATAGGCTTCACTCAGGCTGACTCAACAGCTTTTCACATACACCATGGCACGTCAGAAGTCTAGAGGCAACGCAGCATAAGCTGTTAGCTTGGGACTGTGGCTCTGTGCTTGCCTCAGCCTGGTGTGTACTGGGTACAGAGAATCCTCCAAGGAAGATGTGGGCTTCTTCTCCTGGGATGGGTTGGGATGGAGGAGAGCGCATCAGACTCAGAGGTGATGTTGCTCATGCCGAGTCTGGAAAGATGAGTAGATCCTCTCCCTGAAGATAAGGAGTTTGAATTCTGACTGGACTATCCTGTTGTTTGAACTGGCAGTTTCTTTCATGAGAAAAACTGACTTCCATAACACCTACCTCACACAGTCCTGGTGATGGTCAAATATAATCAAGTGTGTGAGAGATTCATAAAACGAAAGGCAATGACTATTATTATGATTATAATTATTAGGATGATTTCAAGTCCAGTTATTTTATTGGCAGGACGCCTGTCCTGATTCATACCTCAGAGACAGGCAGACTGAAACCTTGAAGGTGGATGGATGGCAACCGAGGGATAAGGATTTTTTAAAAAATAGCACTCTTGGAGATTCAGCAGCAGCAGAGGTGGTTACTGAGGGTCTGTGAAACAGTTGGCATCCTGCGCTGCCTGATATTTGAAACTATAGGATCTTTTTAAAGTGACCCCAGTAAACTTTGACCCAGTTGGCTTGTTTCTATTCAAGTGACAAATCCACTTGGTGAGTGGATGCAATACCAGGGTTGCACTGGTGGTTCAGATAACCAAATTTACATCTGCATTACAAAGAACAGAAGATTGAGTGCTGAGGATTAATCTCTTGTGAACAGGTAAGGATGAAAGGAAGGAGAAACCCTTGAAATAGGGCAAGGAAACTTCTGGGGGTTAGTGGCTGGAAGGTTGAGGTCAGGGGCAGGGTACTAAGAGCTGTCACATAACCTTCTCTAGGAATGCTTTCCTGGTTCTGTGGAATCTATGGAAGAGTCTACTTAGCATCTTTTCGTGAAACCAAATTGTGTGGGTAAAAACAAAGGACATTGGGACAGCATCCTGCTGGGAGGCCACATCTTACTCTGCAGGCTTTCTCCAACACAATTCTTAGAGATGGCCCATAAGATCAGAAACAATATCTTCTGGATCCAGATCACTGCGTGTCCTGTCATGGGTAGGAGTCGGAACCACAGACATCAGAAAAAGGCAACTGTGGGACAAAAGACCATGTTTATCAAAGTTGGCCTGCCAGAACAAATCTCTAATTCATGTGGGTTAATGTTCCACCCAGTCATGCCCAGGGAAAGGTGAATGACTTTCTTTGTTTGTCCAAGAGCACTGTCCTTGGTTTTCATGTCTCTGCCAGTATTGGGGATCTTTAGACATAGTCTTCCCTCCCCATTGTCTGATCGCTATATAATCAGAACCGGGAGGGACATCCAGGTTCATACAGCTGGAACCCATCTCCAGGAACCAACAGCTGGAACCCATCTTCAGTTGGAGGGAAACTTCCAGACTTTTGTAAGACTCTTCCTCCTGGGTAATCTATTTCTCTATTTGTTTATATGTATACCATTTCTAGACATCCATCCATTTCAATGAAACCATTTTTTTATCTTAAAAACTCTTGGCCCAAGTTCATGAATTAAGAAAGAAACAAATTGGATTCTAAAGTTTAAAATGCAAACAGATTTCTTCTGGGATAGCCTAAACATAGATAAAGGGAAATTAGTAAGACTGGGAGAAAGTGGTGATTTAGGAGGGATTCCTAAATTGTGATAAAGTCCCCAAAGATCTAGGAAACGCATCTGCTGGAGGGTTATCCGGAGCCCCCTGCCCTGACATTTTATGTGACTTAGCAAGGAAAGAAACAGAGAATATACTTGTAGCTCTGTTTTCTTGTAAACCTTCCCACTAATTTCTTTCCTTAAAGTTTTGGATGCTCTTTGAAAACACAATGGAACAACACATGCCAAAGTTAAAAAAAAAGGTATACTGTTATTTTGAAGAGAAGAAAGAAGGAAGGAGATAGAGGAATATGCATTGGGTGGTAAGCTTTCAGTTTGGATAATATTGCCCTAGAAAATATAAAAGCATGAGGCTATGTTAATGGAAGTTGTATTCATAGTCATAATCATAAACTATCAAGTTAACTCCCTGGTGCATAAAGTTTGATGGATCTTTTGAATACAGAACATTGTCTACGGGAAGAGAAAGAGTATTTTAATTTTTGTGAAGACTAAGGGACTGGTTTGAGACAGAAGGTAAAGTTCATCTAAAAAACAAGTTTTGGGACAAATTCCAGTGACAAAAATCTGACAGTTATGTGCTTAGGTGTAGAAGGGTATGTGTGAATGAGTTTGACCACCATATGGGAGGCTCTGCACACTTGGCTAGTGAAATTCACTTCTGCACCCCATATAATGTCTTACGTGTTTTCTGCCAATTCTGTTTCAACTCTCATTTTTGGGAAATTTAGTATGGAATATATTAGTGAGGAAGTTATGAATGGCAGAGCAGATGTTGTTACTGGTAACCCTAGTGTATACTTGCTGGGATTTGGTTTCTGGATGTCTTAGGAAATTAAGATTATATTAAGCCTGGACGAACCTTAGCTGAATTATTACAGAATGAATGTGCAAATTCTGCAAATCGGAAACAAAGATATTCATTAACCTCTAAGACTGAGACGTGAGGACCTTCAATCTCCAACAAGCAAATGCTTTTTTAGGATATGAAGAGCCTATGTAGTGTCAGTCCAGTGTCTTAATTAGAGGTGGTCTGTGGGGTTGACTTACCTGCTGAGCCTTAAAGAATGATGCTTCTCAGTCAATCTGTTAGCTATTTCTTCTGGCTGGTGCCCTTTGCCACCAAACTAAACTTACACAAGTAACTTACTTGTCTCTCAATTCAAGTGGAAGAAGAGGAAAGGAAAGGAAAAGGCTTTTATGCTTAGTGAGAACTACGGAATTTCAGGCCTTAACTGATAGCAACTCTCTCTTTTTACAGATGAACAAATTTAGGCCTGGAGGGGAAAATGAAGTCAATCATTAAAAACATAATTATTGAGGGCCTACCATGAGGCGGGCACTGTGATTCAAAGTGACTAATATGGGCTCTGTCCTCCTACTGATTACACACCAGTAGGAAACACTGACAAGTAAACAGGTCATTGTTTGCCCAAGACCACATAGATAATAGTGGAAATGGCACCTATGAAAACTGACAACAGGTAAATCTATTTGATGATATCCTTGTGGACAGATCAGCTTTGTGATTTTTGCTTTGACACTTATATTTAGTGAAGTGTCCTTCATCTTAATATCTAAAGCATAGAGTGTCTGGACAGAGACTCTAGGTAGACCTGTGGGCTCACACTCCCTTCTGTGAGCATCAGTATTCCCACAACCTGTGTAATACTGGCACTTCTGCAAGGATCCAAGGTCTCTTCTGTAGCCTTGAATAGTTGGGAACATTCCTATCCACCACTGCCACCTAGGGATTCTCTGGGGTACTACCAGCTCTGGTTCTATTTCCCGATTTTTATTTTATTTTTTTAAACTCTGGGACTCTGACTCTGAAAGAGATGTGTCGACTGCGTGAACTCTATGGTGCCTTGGATCTTGAGATCCTGTAATTCTACAGCTACCTTCGACTTTAGAAGGCAATATTTCCTGTGAAGTGTGTAAACCTGGCGATTCACAGACCTGTACCCCTGAGACTAATAATACATTATATGTTTATAAAAAAAAAAAAAGAAGAAGAAGACAATATTTGTCCGTTGCTGAGCAAGAAACTTAGTTGATTCCAAATCAATAAAACTTTGATGAGGTCTTCCAAAAAACTAAAAAATGAGAACACACCCAGGAGACTGGAAAGCACAATATAAATGTAAAGAGCTTGGCAGCAGGGAAGCCGAGCAGCTGTGTAGGAGCAGCAGCCGCGTAGGAATACTTGTTAGTCTTTTAGGGGTGACTCTCCCCCGTGCAGTTGTATACCACTTTCTTGCTAAGCTCAATTTCACTTGATTCTGTTGCAAATGATATGCTAAGTGCTTAATGGAAAACTTTTCAGCTGCTACTTACATCAGTATTGTGGAATAGTCAAAAGATTTCTTAGGAGTGTACCAAATTTGTTTATAGTTATTATGAAACAGACAAGGTGAATCAATGCCAAATGTTAATAAGAGAGCTCACTTTGTTTACTATTGTCACATGTCTTTCCATGTAACCAGCAAAATCCCAGATTCCCTTGTTTTTCTGGATGGACAGTCATACTCCCAATGCTGTTTAGCAACCCTACAGGTTTAGTGCTAGAACCTATGGCCTCTGTGAGGGCTACAAAATTATTTGATATGGGCACCTGGGTGGCTCAGTTGGTTGAGCGACAGCCTTCAGCTCAGGTCATGATCCTGGAGTCCAAGGATCCAGCCCCACAGCAGGCTCCCTGTGCTTCTCTCTCTGACCTTCCTCCTCTCAATCTCTCTCTCTCTCTCAAATAAATAAAAAAAATCTTTAAAAATTTTTATTTGATATGAAAATCGTGGTTATGACTTTCACAAGAAAGCACAAATAAATTATTCTTTTTAAAAGTATTTTTTAAAATTTATTTATTTGACAGATAGAGAGATCACAAGTAGTTAGAGAGGCAGGCAGAGAGAGAGGGGGAAGCAGGCTCCCCGCTGAGCAGAGAGCCCCATATGGGACTTGATCCCAGGACCCTGAGATCATGACCTGAGCCGAAGGCAGTGGCTTAACCTACTGAGCCACCCAGGTGCCCCTCTTTTTAAAAGTATTTTATTTATTTATTTGAGAGAGAGCATAAGAGGAGAGAGGTCTGCAGGAGAAGTGGACTCCCTGCTGAGCAGGTAGCCTGATGTGGGCCTTGATCCTAGGACTCCAGGATTGTGATCTGAGCCAAAGGCAGTTGCTTAACCAACTGAGCTACCCAGGTGCCCAAGAAAACACAAAATAAAAATTAATAATTTAATGTCCATGAAAATGTACCATTTATTTTTAAATTTAGTATTCATAGGAATTATATTACATTTAAGAATAATTTGAAGGTCAAATTTTTCTCCCTTGCAAGAATTTCTAAGTATGTGTGATGATTGCCAAAAAACACCCTACCCAGTCATAAATTAAATGAATTACTTACAAACAATTTGAGAAACAAAATTATAAAAATCAGTTCCCTTTTTTTTTTTTTGAGAGGGAGAGAGGTAGATAGGGGCAGAGGGAGAGAGTGTACTTTTTTTTTTCAAAGATTTTATTTATTTATTTGACAGACAGAGATCACAAGTAGGCAGAGAGAGAGGAGGAAGCAGGCTCCCCGCAGAGCAGAGAGCCCAACGTGGGGCTCGATCCCAGGACCCTGAGATCATGACCCAAGCTGAAGGCAGCGGCTTAATCCACTGAGCCACCCAGGCGCCCCGGAAAGAGAGTATCTTAAGCAGACTCCACACTGAGTGTGGAGCTGAGGCAACATGGGGACTCAGTCTCACAACCCTGAGATCATAACCTAAGCCAAAATCAAGAGTCTGACACTAAACTGACTGGGCCACCCAGGCACTCCATAAAAATCAGTTTCAAGTTTACAGTGAAAATCATTTTTATTGTTGAATGTGGGGGTATTCACATGCATTTGATATAATGTATAGGAGTATGGTGATTTTTTTCATTCCAATTTTAGTATATGGGCTGCCAAAGCAAGCATGGACTACGGTGGTTTTTAAAGGCTCTGAATATTCTTTAAAATTTTCTCCAAAGAACTAAAGATATAATCAGAAATTACCTGCTGCAAACACCAAGTATCTCAATTCTCAAATCTTCAAATTTCATAAGGAATACGACCTTAAAACTTCATAAAAAATTATTCTCTGTTTTCTTATAATCTGTATTTGTTTAATTCTATTTTTAATTATCCATCACTGAATTAAAATCATGCTCCAGGAAGAAGTACCATATTTACCCCGTGGGTGTATTTGAGTATCTGGCACACCACCCCTGGGATGTGGGAGTTCTAGAGTTTGAGACTGACAGCTCTTTCCTGAGAGATAATGGCAGCAATCTTCTTCTCTTTCTTCTTCTTTTGAGAAAGATTTGAGAAATCATTGCAGCAAGTTGTAAAGCCTTTGACTTGATGAAAAGATCTAAGGAGGGGGGCCAGGCTCGCTCAGTTGGTAGAGCATGTGACTCTTGATCTCAGGGTTGTGAGTTTGAGCCCCATGCGTGGCACAGAGTTTACTTAAAGGAAAAAAAAAAGATCTAAGGAGTTGTTTTGGGGTTTGTTTTTGTTTTTACCATATGGTAACATCATTTGCCTGTGGTGTACAGTCTATATACATGTGCAGAGAAAATTAGGTAATATTTTTTGAGAATAATCCAAGGTGTTTCCAATGTAAGAGGCACCTAGGAATAAGCTTTTATTCTTCTTTTTCCAGTCCTCTGTAAGAGTTCACCCCAGAACCACTTGTAAGCTTTACATGGGTTCTTCCATGTTCCTCCCTGCTCTTTCTCAATGGTACATCATGATTGTACCTTTGGCCATGAAACACCTGCTTCTTGGGAAACTAGGGATGCCTCCCTTCAGCTGAGGAAAAACTGCTCTCAAATGCTCTCCTCTCAGCCAGCTGACTAACTATCATGATTACCCAGAATCCTGTCTTCAACAGTCCTCTGACTGAGCCTTCCCTGGGCTCAGGGTTCCCTAAAAGTCCCCCTTCTTCATAGCTCTCACCTCCTATCTTACTGTCTCATCTCAGGAAATTGGAGCTCCCATCCCTTCTCCATGGATGCTACATTTTCTTTTAGGGAGGCATTTGGTGTGTCTTGATGGTTTTTGTGTTCCAGGACCTAGCACAGTGGTCTGATACATGCAAGGGCTTGTGTAAAATTTGTTACTATAGTAACTGATAAATGAGTGAAAGAGTGTGAATGGATTTTGTAACGCTATGATATGGTAAATAAATACTCACCAATTCTGAGGGATAGAAAAACATGGTTGGGACATGAAGTTGTGTTCAGGAAACTTTTTAAAAAAGATTTATTTATTTATTTATTTGTCAGGGAGAGAGAGAATGAGAGTGAACATGAGCAGTGGGGAGCGGCAGGCAGAGGGAGAGGGAGAAGCAGGCTCCTTGCTGAGCAAGGAGCCCGATGCAGGACCCTGGGATCATGACCTGAGCTGAAGGCAGACACTTAAACGACTGAGCCACGCAGGCGCCCCTCAGGAAACTTTTAAATAGACTTTCCAAAGAAACAGATTGATGAAAAGTTTGAGATTAACGAGAAAGAGAAAAGAAAAGATGTAATTAGGTGACTGAAGATACCTGATTCATGTCAGAGAGGAAAATCCCTGTACTTTTAGCCTGACCAGGCAATGCTGTTCTATACCCCTACCACACCTCCTTTTGCCTTTGACAGGACCCTTTGTTGGAAGAGAAGGTGATGGGCCTGGGCTCCCTGTTGTTGGTCTGCATGCTGGGTCTGGGTCTGACCCCAGCAGCCCTGGCTCAGAATGACCCTAGGTACAGAAGCTTCCTGACCAAGCACTATGATGTCAAACCATGGGGCCGGAATGACAGATACTGTGAAATCATGATGGAGAGAAGAGGCATGACCACACCCTGCAAAGACACCAACACCTTTATTCATGACAACAAGGACAACATCAAGGCCATCTGTGGAAGTAATGGAGAACCTTACAGAGAAGGTTTAAGACTAAGCAGGTCTCTTTTCCAGGTCACCACCTGCAGGCATAGAGGAGGGTCCCCTCGGCCTCCGTGCCATTATAGAGCTACCAAAGGGTTCAGACACATTGTTGTTCGCTGTGAACATGGCTTACCTGTTCACTTTGATGAGTCCTTTTTCAGTCCATAATCAGAGGCCACAGCTGGCTCTGCTCTCCTTTCCATGCATTTCTCTCCACATCCCAGAACGGTGGTGGCAACATTCATGGTCAGGGGCCCAGAGAATGAGCAGCATGGATCTCTTGTTTTTCATTTTACAACATGTTCAATAAATAAAAATGTCTCTGAAATCAGTAAGACTCAGAGTCTTCTCACTAATTATTGGCCTATTAATCTTACTCATTTTCTCTGTTCAATTGCTCCCAGAGAGGATTGGATAGAATAGAAATGCTCTTTTCATTATCAGTTCCTCATCAGTCAGTAAGGAGGTGGACTTTAGCTTTCTGTAAAGGTAAGGTGGTTAGATTCATCTTACAGAGAGAACTAGGAAAATTCCAGGGCTCATGGCAAATAACAGAAGGGGAAAATAGTAAGGGGAAAATAATAAGCCAGTATTATTTTTACAAATGTTAAACCTTGAGGAGAACAGTTTAAGAGTAAATACCAATAGATTTATTCCACTTTCTTTCACACACATGTACATGTACTCCTGCATGAATTCCAAAGGGCAGCTACCACTTGTCTTAAGCAGGAGGTAATTTTTTTAAAAAAAGATTTCATTTATTTATTTGACAGACAGAGATCACAAGTAGGCAGAGAGGCAGGCAGAGAGAGAGGAGGAAGCAGGCTCCCCACTGAGAGAAAGCCCGATGCGGGGCTCAATCCCAGGACCCTGGGATCATGACCCAAGCTGAAGGCAGAGGCTTCAACCCACTGAGCTACTCAGGCGCCCCAGCAGGAGGTAATTTTTTGATGTTGCTTTGAATGGAATGTTCCTAAGATATTCTCATGGCTATTTTATTTAAGGATAGAAAAGTGATTATTTTATTATTTACATATTTATTCATTGTAACATTTTCTCCTTCATCTCTTACGTTATTGACCAATGTCTG
>ML096698.1:0-31614 GCA_003697995.1 Taxidea taxus jeffersonii | reverse complement strand
TGATAACCTAGCTGGATAAAGTATTCTTGGCTGCATGTTTTTCTCGTTTAGTGCTCTGAATATATCATGCCAGTTCTTTCTGGCCTGCCAGGTCTCTGTGGATAAGTCTGCTGCCAATCTAATATTTTTACCATTGTATGTTACAGACTTCTTGTCCCGTGCTGCTTTCAGGATTTTCTCTTTGTCGCTAAAACCTGTAAGTTTTACCATTAGATGATGGGGTGTGGACTTATTCCTATTGATTTTGAGGGGTGTTCTCTGCACCTCCTGGATTTTGATGCTTGTTCCCTTTGCTATATTAGGGAAATTCTTTCCAATAATTCTCTCCAATATATCTTCTGCTCCCCTCTCTCTTTCTTCTTCTTCTGGAATCCCAATTTTTCTAATGTTGTTTCCTCTTATGGTATCACTTATCTCTCGAATTCTCCCCTCGTGGTCCAGTAGTTGTTTGTCTCTCTTTTGCTCAGCTTCTTTATTCTCTGTCATTTGGTCTTCTATATCACTAATTCTGTCTTCTGCCTCATTTATCCTAGCAGTAAGAGCCTCCATTTTTTATTGCACCTCATCAATAGCTTTTTTTATTTCAACTTGATTAGATTTTAATTCTTTTATTTCTCCAGAAAGGGCTTTTATTTCTCCTGACAGGGTTTCTCTAATATCTTCCATGCCTTTTTCAAGCCCAGCTAGAACCTTGAGAATCATCATCCTGAATTCCAGATCTGACATATTACCAATGTCTGTATTGATTAGGTTCCTAACCCTTGGTACTGCCTCCTGTTCTTTTTTTTTTTGTGCTGAGTTTTTCCACCTTGTTATTTTGTCCAGGTTAAGAATATATGAAGGAGCAAATGTAATACTAAAAGGGTGGCAAAGGCCCCAGGAAGATGTGCTTTAACCAAATCAGAAGAGACCCTCAATTGTGAGAGGGGGGGAAAGGGGACAAAAAGAAGTTCAGAAAAGAGAGAAAAAATATTAAAAAAAAGAGAACACAAATAAAGAAAAAATATAGAAAAAGAATATATATGTGTGTATATATGTATATATGTATATATATATATATATATATATATATATGTATTAGACTGGTGACTAGAACAGGGTCACCCACTTAATTTTGAAAGTATTTTGGTCTCTTAGAAGAAACTACCTCCCATAATTAGAGAATGAAAACATATATAAGGGTAAAAACAATGAAGGGTTGAAATATGAATATAAAGATTAAAAAAAATTTTTTTTTTCCTAACAAAGGAGTTGATAAGGTAAGTTGGTAGGGAGGATAAAATAATAAAAAAAAGAAAGTGGAGAGAAGTTCCTTGGGCTGGAGACTAGATCAAGCCTGGTACTAAATTTGGGGTGTATTTTCATCAGAAGTTGTACCCCAAATTTTTAGGAAGGAAAAAAAAACCCTATATGTATACAAAGAATAAAGTTAGATACAGTGAAGGATAGAATATGACTATAATAATAAGGTTCAAAAAAGATTTTTTTAAGAAAGTTATTAAGATAAACTAGTTAAAAAACATTAAAAGAGGAAAGTATAAAAGTTAAAAAAATAAAAAAATTAGCAGAAGAAAAAAATTTTTTAAAGTTAATTAACTTTTCAAGAGTAAAGATTCATGGGGATAAAACCAAGAATCCCATGCTTTGCTTTCTCCTCCTCTGGAATTCACTGTTCTCCTTGTTAAGTGAACATGGTCTTGGCTGGATTTCTTGTTGATATTCTGGGGGAGGGGCCTGTTGTAGTGATTTTCAAGTGTTTCTGCCCCAGGTGGAATTGCACTGCCCTTACCAGGTGCCGGGCTAAGTAATTCTCTCAGGTTTGCTTTCGGGAACTTTTGTTCCCTGAATGCTTTCTGTAGAGTTCTGGAGGACAGGAATGAAAATGGTGGCCTCCCAATCTCCGGCTCGGAGGAGCCGAGAGCTCGGGGCCCCAGTCTTCAGTGCGCCTTCAGAGAAAAGCACTTAATCACTCCCGTCTCCCAGCCTCCAGCCATGCTTGGAGAAAATCGTGCTTGGAGAAAATCGTGCATAATCAGTCCTGTCTCACTGGCCTCTGGCTGTGCTCCGAGGTCACCCAGCCTGTGACCAAGTGTCTCTGTCTCTGGCAGAGTCCCACCTGGAGTCTCCAAACCCCATAGATCCCTGAGTTCTCCCAGGTCGGAGTCTCCCCGGATCTTGTGGGGACCCCACGCACAGAGCACCAGCCCATGTCACTGACCACGGCTCTAGGTAACCCTAAGTTGAGAGCTCACTCCTTGGCTCTGTCTCCGCAGCCAGCTTCCCTGCTCTAAAACCTGTGAACTCTGTGACACTCAGACACCCCCGATCCTTCTGTGACCCCGCGGGACCTGAGTCCATGATGTCCCCATGAGGTCTTCACCCCAGTTTAGCCTCTGGAGTGATGTCCCTCCGTGGAGCAGACTTTTAAAAGTCCTGATTTTGTGCTCCATTGTTCCGCCGCTTGCCGGAGCCAGCCCCTCCCCCCGGGGTTTATCTTCCCGTCGCGTTGGATTCACTTCTCTGCTGGTCCTACCTTTTAGAAAGTCGTCGATTTTCTGTTTCTAGAATTGTTGCTCTTCTCTTCAATCTCCTGTTGGATTTGTAGGTGTTCAGAATGGTTTGATAGGCTATCTAGCTGATCTCCTGCTGCCTGATGTCGTCTCAGCCTGCTACTTCTCCGCCATCTTGACTCCTCCAGACTCTGTCACCTTTTTTCTATATAAAAAAATACAGTAAATGTATATCCATGAAAATATGATATGAAAATTATAACATAATTTAACTTGCGTAACTAAAAATATCTAGGTAAACTATTTTATTTCCAAGTTCAACTTTTTTTTTCAAACTTCACTTCTGAATTCAGTTTTAAACTCACAGTAATTTGCTATTCAATTTGTGATATCATGGTTAATACTCAAACCTACTCAAATACTACTCAAAAATGAGTAGTTCTACTTTTCAAAGAGACTATAACTGTCTGATAAAAGCTATTGAAAAAAGGATTTAACTTTTTTATCCTCTAAATTTGTCATGAACAATGAGGTACTCTTTCTTTCCAACCCTTCTCCATTTTTCCCTTCAAGTTTATTGGTTCTTTGCTTCTGGAAATTATCTCTGCTGAATAGCACATCACCCTTTTCTCTCCACAAGTAAGACAGATAAATAAAAATCTGATTTTGAAATTTATCCGGGGTCTGTGTAAATCCCCATCACTATTATGTGAGTGTGTGTATGTATTGTCAGTGAGGGAAAATATACTCTGGCAATGGTGCTTCTACATTACATACCAATAATACTGCCTTTTTTGAGGTATCTATCTTATGCTGAAGTTTATCTTAAGGAAGTCTTAAACTAAGCCAGCGTATGCCTGTGTGTCTGTATGTAACTTCTACTAGCCATTTTGCTATTCTTGACAGATATAACCATTTATTTTCCATCTGAGTATTTTAAGCCTTGATGTAAGTTAAAATCTTTTAAATCAGGATTTTAAATATGTACACATTGATTCCTTGGCCACTCATCTTTAGTAGTTGGTAATCTAGTCTGTGTGGTATGTGCCATTCTAGGCAATTATGGTACAGTTATTCATGTAAAAATCAAGTCTGTCCAAGCTTCTAATAATATTTCCAATCCAGAGGCCATTCTAGAAGAAATAATTTACTGAACAGTGACGTGGTAGTTCTGTCAAAGTTGATCTGAACACTGCTCATTCATTGCTTTTATTTAGGAAAACAGAATGGTGTAAGAACATGGTCTTTAGAACAAGACAGACAGGGGTTTCACTCTAACTATGTGGCACCACTTTGGCAAATAACTTAAATTCTCTAAATCTTTGTTTCCTCATTTGTAAGAGGGGATGAAGCAACTCTCAGATTTCTTGTGAAGATCAAGTACAATCAAGCATGTAAAATGCTTAACACAGAGATAAGCCCAGGGAAAGCATTCAATTTATAATTCTATTACATTATTATTTTATTTATCCTAATCTGTTACCTGACTATTTGTTTTCCTTAATATTAGGAGTAGAAATTATAGGCATGGCTAGCTTAGAAGTTTATTTGTTCATTCAAATTAATTCTTAAATATATATATTTAACATGTAAGTTTATATACACAGCTATAAGTCACTTGTTAAAATATTTTTGTCTGCTTTTTAAAAAGCACAACAGAAGAACTATCTCTGCAATGGTCTATGCTAACTGAGTAAAAACAAACTTTATTATTATCTGGATATCATTATATGCATTATTATTATTCAAATGATATGCAATTTAAGATACATGTTAACACTAAATATTTTCAGCATTATTGTACCACCAAGGCATCCAGATATTTAGGATATAATGATTCAATGTCAGCTGAAGAGCTAATTGCTTAAAGAAAGAGAAAGGTTGGGAAATTTAATCCTATTTTTGTAGGCAGAATGGTTATTGATTTGAAGTTTTTACTTTACTATGTACTTTGCTATGTATCTGCCAGTCTCAAACTAAAGAAATGAGGCTTAATTTGATTTTATAGAGAGATGAATTTTCAGAAACTCACTACAAAGTGCAAAAGGTTATAGTCAATAGAGTTCCAGTAAACACTGTATTGTGCATGACTCATTCAGTCTTTGAAATTTATTCAGGCTCTTGCAAAACATAATTACCTATGTATTTCCTAAGAAAAGGGACAGAAATTGCTGAAGCATTGTGTTAATAAAATATTTCAAACTGCTTTTTCCTGAGTTTTTGGATTTAGGGCAACTGAATTATTGTTGGATAGCATGTTTCCTGTTCTGTTGTTCCCTCCAAAACTGGAATAAAACTATCCATATTTCTAAGTTATTTAAATTATAATTTGTTCATAACATTGTACTTAAGCCAGTTCAAAGTATTTCTGTGCATAACTCATTGAAGCTATGTTCATAGTGTTCTTTTTTTAATTTCAATTTTAATTTTAATTTTTTAATTTAAATTCAATTTAGTTAACATATACTGTATTATTAGTAGAATTTAGTGATTTATCATAATGCCCAGTGATCATTACATAAATTGCCCTCCTTAATGCCCATCATCCAGTTAGCCCATCTCCCCACCCACCTCCCCTCCAGCAACCCTCCGTTCATTTCCTAGAGTTTAGAATCTCTTATGGTTTGCCTCCCTCTCAATTTTTATCTTCTTTTGTTTTTCCCTTCCCTCCTGTATATTCATCTGCCTTGTTTCTTAAATTCCATATATGAATGAAATCATATGGTATTTGTCTTTCTCTAACGATTTATTTAGCTTAACATAATCCCCTCTAGTTCCATCCATAAAGTTGCAAATGGCAAAATTTCATTCTTTTTGAAAGCTGAGTAATATTCCTGTGTGTGTGTGTGTGTGTGTGTGTGTGTGTGTGTGTGTATACCACAACTTCTTTATCCATTCATCTGTTGATGGACATTTGGGCTCTTTACATAATTTGGCTATTGTGGATATTGCTTCTCTAAACATTGGGGGGAAGGGCATGTGCCCTTTGAATCACTATGTTTGTATCCTTAGGATAAATAGCTTAGAGTGCAATTGCTGGGTTGTAGGGTAGTTCTGTTTTTAACTTTTGAGGAAACTCTATACTGTTTTTTCAGAGGGACTGTACAAACTTTTCAATAAGAGGGGAGATCGGCACTCTCTAATGACAATTCTGATTTTCTTCCTAGTTCTTCTACTTTTTATTTCAACTTTGTTGAGGTATAATTGATTTATAACACCGTTGTGATTTGGTATACATAAACATTGTGCCCCCATTCTGGTTAATTAACACATTTATCACCTCACTTATTTATCTTTTATATGTGTGTTTGTGTGTATGTGTGTGTTTGAGAGAGAGAGAACATTTAAATTCTACTCTCTTAGCAAATTTCAGTAACACAATATAGTATTATCAACTGGGGTCATCATGTTTTACATTAGATCATTAGGATTTTTATGCCTTATGGCTTAAGGTTTATGCCCTTTTACCCACCTCTCTGATTTTCTTTTCAGTCTGAGATAGCTGATATTTTCTTTTTTTTTTTTTAATTTATTTATTTGTTAGAGAGAGAGAGCGAGAGAGCGAGCCCAGGCAGACAGAGTAGCAGGCAGAGGCAGAGGGAGAAGCAGGCTCCCTGCCAAGCAAGGAGCCCGATGTGGGATATTTTCTAACATTAACCAAATTAAGTCTTATTCCATATATTATTTGTCATTTCTCTAAGGAATTCCTGTTTTATAATCTAGTAATAGGAGAAAATTAGATAAATCAGGGGCCTCCATGTTTCAGCAGTGAGGAACCCATGTGAGATTTCTTTTATTTTTTCTTATGTGAAGAAAAGATTTGGGCTTCTGGAGATCAGTTAATGAAACTCAGATACTTATATCATGTTTATTGGTAAGATTTGGAGTATTGTAGAGAGAGAAAAAAAGGTTCTGTATCTTTAAAATGATAAAAATGATATTTTAAAAAAATCTATTCTATCCTGTTTGAAGAGAGGCAAGTTTGAGAGACTGAAGGCTTGTTGTGATTTAAGAGTCAGTGAAAATTTCCAACCAAGATCTTATATTGAAAGCAAAGGGTGTAAATTTTTAAATAGTGAAATTAAGAAAAAAATGTAATCCAGAGTGCTTCATTGTCAGAATCATTAGAGATTGCATAAGCTCTTAGATGCTTTAGAGAATCTTCTGAGAAATTGAGTCTTCGAATTACATTTTTAATTTTCCCCTTAAGTCTTTAAATAAATAGGATAGCTCATTTTTAAGTTTTTATTGATAAAGAAGTCTTTGAGAGTTTTTTTGCTTTTTTAATAGATGCACTCTTTCTGGGTAAATCTGGCTATTCTTGTACAGAGAGCCTCAAGCAAAATATTTAAACCATAGGAAAAAAAATTTCATTTCCTACTTGGTAAATGGGAATGATGGAAAAGTACAGCTACAGTCATAGGTAGTGGCATTTATAAGTTGTTTAAAATTATTTTAGTGTTTTTTAAAAGGTTTTCAAGTTGCAGTAGGACAAAATGAAATAAAATAAATAAAAACAAATTTTATGTCAATTGAGGGAACAGATGAATCATTCATTCAGATAAGGGTAGATCAGAGTGTAAAGAGCAGGAATAAGACCATCATAACATTTGGTGTCACTGCTGGGTCAAAAAGACAATCTCAGAGCTGAAAACAGTACAGTGTGTACTCTCAGTTGATAAGTAGGCAGAATATAATGAATCAGATATTCAAAGGTTATACAAAAAGAACCTTCCTCTTCTCCAGATTGCTTTTCCTACCCTAATGGGAGTGAGTGGAATTTCTGAGAAAGAAACTATAGACTCAGGCAGATTTCCAACAGTGACAGGCTATGCACCCTTGGGTAAGATATTTAACTTTCCCACATCTCTGCCTCCCTATCCAAAAAACTACAACCTTGAAGATTTTCATGAAGATTAAATAAGATAATGAAAAAATATGTGTTGTAATGCTTAGCATATAGGGATTATTATTTTTACTACAAATAATAACAATATGCCTCCTGACTTAAGTTACGTAATATTAGGAAAATCACAGAGGGAAACTGCTTGTTTTTGTGTGTATTTTTTTTATATATAAGTAAAAGTTGCAACAGTTTTATTGAAGATCCCAAAAAATAAAATTCTAATGTTTCATAAAATTATGGTTTGGAAATAGATTCTGTAATACTAAAGGATTTCTTTTTATTATCAAAAGATAATCCAATAGCTCTGAAAAATGGAGCAAATGTTTAACTGTCTCTTTAATGAAAGTTCCTATTATTATATATATAATTTGTGTCATGTAGTGGTTTTTGTGATTGACTGAGGATTGTAACACATTAACCTGTAAGGAAACTGTTTCCTCTCTTATTTGTGGGAGAGGCATTTTCATCTGTAGCCTGGACAACAGTGTGGTAGGTTGACTGCCAGTGGAATGTGATGGATAGCTACAGGATGGAAATAAACTGACCTAAGTAGACAGCTTCTTCAAGGACATATGATATGGGCACAGATATACAAGTTTCTTCTGGCATACAGTGTTGGCATACAGTCAGAAGTGACCCCAGAGTTAGTGAATATGAACTTAGTCTCTTAGAATTAAGGTCAGTGATTGGTGGCCAAAAATATGTGCTTAGAAATCAATACATTTACAGTTTATTTCTTCTTGATCTCCTGAGGTCAAGAAAAGGGGTTTGGAAAATCCTCATTTGTCTCATCTTTGCTAAAATGAGCCAAGCAAAGGATTTGGAGACACTCTTTTGTTTTGTTTCTTTTTCTAGCCTTGTTTGAGTATGTTGTTGTCTTTCACAGAAAAAACATTCCCCTACACTCCTTCTCCAGTAGGGTTCTTGATGGAACGGTATCCATAGAGAACCTATTCTGACACCTGTACATTGATAATGGACCAGAAGGTAATGCCCAGCTGCTAAGATGCACAACAGTGTAGTATGTAAGAACTGTCTTAAAAGAGTACAGGTTTCTATCTTATACCTTTTTCTCTTTAATTAATTCTCAGCAATCAAATTGAGTTTTTTAACTTTAGACCCAATCCCTTCCCTTGGGGGTTCATTTTAGAATATGAAAGCAAATAATTGGACCTACACTTAGATGGTATATCTGAATAAAAATATTTCTTAAGAAAACATAATCAGCCAGTTATATTTTATTTTTAATATTGTATGCTAAGTTCTCTGACCTTTAAAAATATATAGGTAAGGCATAAATATAGGAAAAGAATTGGGACAGATAAGCATTCTCTTCTCTGATTTACATAAACATATAAACATTACAAGACTTCTGGATCTTTAATTTTCTCCAAAGTTACATTTGTTTTCTCTGGATAACACTTTCTTTATGCATTTTTTCCTTTTGCTTCTCCAAGTGAGGATAGAAATCTCAGAAGGAATGCTTAGGTGAATTATAGGAGTTTCCACATCTCTGGTATAAAAATATCATCTTCTGTGATATACCACTTAAGAGTATTTTATTGTTTTATAACTTGTCAGGAAATTGCTGGAGTTTGACTCTTATTATGATTGCATACTCATGTGAGAACTCATTGATAATCATAAAAAGAAACTTACAACATAAATTAAGGGAAAAACAATCTTAAAACTGTCATTCAGGATTCTGAACACAGGGAGAAAAAAAATCCTTTCCTGAAATACATTTCGGACTATGTACTAATGCCATGTACTATTACAACTTTAGTCCACTCTTTTTTTTCTTACCTAGGACAGTGAAATAATGCTTCAAAAACATACTCAGCAATTCTACTGAAAAGAAAAGTCTATTTCAAAAGGTAGTGGCTGTCTTTAATGACAGGTCCACTGGAAGCCCAGTTCTATTCTCAGTCTGGTAAAGAATAGGTGTGCAACATTGAATGAAAATTATCCCTGCACACACTTCAGTGTCCCCAGCTACATCTCATAAGAAAAAATACCTTCCTATTATTTGCAAATTTTATAGGAATCAATGAGGTGGTATGTAAAAATGTTTGAAAATTGAGAATTCCATATAAATATAAGGTAACTCTTCTAACACCCATTCTGAGAAGTAAATTACACTTAAGAAAACTTTATATAGCATAAGAGAAAAATTAAAATGTCATACAGGTATTATCATTTTCTTAGTTTTTTTAATTATTTTTATTAACATATAATGTATTATTTGCCCCAGGGATACAGGTCTGTGAAACATCAGACTTACACATTTCACAGCACTCACCATAGCACATACCCTCCCCAATGTCCACAACCCAACTACCCTCTCTCTACGCCCCCACCAACCAGCAAACCTCAGTTTGTTTTGTGAGATTAAGAGTCTCTTATGGTTTTTCTGCCTACCAATTCCATCTTGTTTCATTTTTTTCCTTCCCTACCCCGCACAACCCCCTGCCTTGCCTCTCAAATTCCTCATATCAGAGAGATCATATGATAATTGTCTTTCTCTGACTTTCTTATTTAGCTCAACATTATACCCTCTAGTTCCATCCACATTGTAACAAATGGGAAGATTTCATTTCTTTTTTTTAAGATTATTATTTAATCATTTGAGAGAGATACTGAGACAGAGATGGAGAGAGAGCACAAGCCAGAGGAGAGGCAGAGGGAGAGGGAGAAGTAGACTCCCCACTGAGCTGGGAGCCTGACATGGGGCTTGATCCCAGGACCTAGAGATCATGACCTGAGCTGAAGACAGATGCCTAACCATCTGAGCCACCCAGGTGCCCCAAATTTCATTTCTTTTGATGGCTGCATAGTATTCCATTGTATACATATACCACTTCTTCTTTATCCATTCATCTGTTGATGAATATCTGGGTTCTTTCCATAGTTAGGCTATTGGGGACATTGCTGCTATAAACATTCAGGTGCACGTGCCCCTTCAGATTACTACATTTGTATCCTTAGGGTAAATACCCAGTAGTGTGACCCCTGGGTCATAGGGGAGCTCTATTTTCAACTTTTTGAGGAATATCCATGCTGTTTTCCAGACTGGCTCTACCAGCTGGCATTCCTACCAACAGTGTAAGAGGGTTCCCCTTTCTCCGCATCTTTGTAACTTGTTAATTTTAGCCATTCTGACTGCTGTGAGGTGGTATCTCATGTTTTGATTTGTATTTCCCTGATGCTGAGTGATGTAGAGCACTGTTTCATGTGTCTGTTGGCCATCTGGATGTCTTCTTTGTAGAAATGACTGTTTATGTCTTCTGCCCATTTATTGATTGGATTATTTGTTCTTTGGGTGTTGAGTTTGATAAGTTCTTTATAGATTTTGGATACTAGCCTTTTATCTGATATGCCATTTGTGAACCTCTTCTCCCATTCTGTTGGTTGTCTTTTGGTTTTGTTGACTGTATCCTTTGCTGTGCAAAAGCTTTTGGTCTTGATGAAGTCTGATTAGTTTATTTTTGCCATTGCTTCCCTTGCCTTTGGTATTGTTTCTAGGAAGAAGTTGCTGTGGCTGAGGTCAAAGAGGTCGCTGCCTGTGTCCTCCTCTAGGATTTTGATGGATTCCTGTCTCACATTGAGGTCTTTCATCCATTTTGAGTCTATCTTTGTGTGTGGTGTGAGGAAATGGTCCACTTTCATTCTTCTGCATGTGGCTGTCCAATTTCCCCAACACCATTTCTTGAAGAGACTGTCTTTTTTCCATTGGACATTCTTTCCTGCTTTATTGAAGATTAGTTGACCATAGAGTTGAGGGTCTATTTCTGGGCTCTCTATTCTGTTCCATTGATCTATGTGTCTATTTTTATGCCAGTACCATACTGTCCTGATGATTACAGTTTTGCAATAGAGCTTAAAGGCTGGAACTGTGATGTCACCAACTTTGGCTTTCTTTTTTAACATTCCTCTGGCTATTCGGGGTCTTTTCTGGTTCCATATAAATTTTAGGATTATTTGTTCCTTTTCTTTGAAAAAAGATGATGGTATTTTGATAGAGATTAAATGTATAGATTGCTCTAGGTAGCATAGACATTTTCACAATATTCGTTCTTCCAATCCATGAGTATAGGACATTTTTCCATTTCTTTGTGTTTTCTTCAATTTCTTTTGTGAGTACTTTATAGTTTTCTGAGTACAGATTCTTTGCCTCTTTGGTTAGGTTTATTCCTACGTATCTTACGGTTTTGGGTACAATTGTAAATGGGGTCGAATCCTTAATTTCTCTTTCTTCTGTCTTGCTGTTGGTGCATAGAAATGCAACTGATTTCTGTGCATTCATTTTATATCCTCACATGTTACTGAATTCCTGTATGAGTTCTAGCAGTTTTGGAGCGGAGTCTTTTGGGTTATCCACATAAAGTATCATATCATCTGCAAAGAGTGAGAGTTTGACTTCTCCTTTGACGATTCAGATGCCTTTGATTTGTTTTTGTTATCTGATTGCTGAGGCTAGGACTTCTAGTTCTATGTTGAATAGCAGTGGTGATAATGGACATCCCTGCAGTGTTCCTGACCTTTGGTGAAAAGCTCTGAGGTTTCCCCATTGAGAATGATATTCGCTGTGAGTTTTTCATAGATGGTTTTGATATACTGAGGTATGTACCCTCTATGCCTACACTTTGAAGAGTTTTGATCAAGAAAGGATGCTATACTTTGTCAAATGCTTTTTCAGCATCTATAGAGAATATCATAAGTTTCTTGCTCTTTCTTTTATTAATGGATTGTATCACATTGATTGATTTGCCGATGTTGAACCAACCTTGCAGCCCAGGAATAAATCACATCAGGTCCTGGTGAATAATACTCTTAATGTACTGTTGGGTCCTATTTTGGTGAGCATTTTTATATCCGTGTTCATCAAGGATATTGTTTTGTAATTCTCCTTTTTAATGGGGTCTTTCTCTAGTGTTGGGATCAAGGTAATGCTGGCCCCATAAAATGAGTTTGGGAGTTTTTCTCCCATTTCTATTTTTTGGAAAAGTTTCAGGAGAATAGTTATTATTTCTTCTTTAAATGTTTGGTAGAATTCCTCTGGGAAGCCATCTGACCCTGGGCTGTTGTTTGTTGGGAGATTTTTGATGACTGCTTCAGTCTCCCTAGTGGTTATGGGTCTGTTCAGGTTTTCTATTCCTTCCTGGTCCTAGTTTATACATCTCTAGGAATGCATCCATTTCTTCCATATTGTCAAGTTTGCTGGTGTATAGTTGCTCATAATATGTTCTTACAATTGTTTGTATTTCTTTGGTGTTCATTGTGATATCTTCTCTTTCATTCATGATTTTATTAACTTGGGTCCTTTCTCTTTTCTTTTTGATAAGTCTGGTCAGTGGTTTATCAATCTTATTCTTTCAAAGAACCAGCTCCTAGTTTGATTGAATTTTTTTCTACTTTTTGTTTGTTTGTTTGTTTCTATTTCATTGATTTCTGCTCTGATCTTTATGATTTCTCTTCTCCTGCCGGGCTTAGGCTTTCTTTGCTGTTCTTTTTTCAGCTATTTTGGTGTAGGGTCATGTTGTTTACTTGAGACTTTTCTTGCTTCTTGAGAAAGTCTTGTATTGCTATATACTTTCCTCTCAGGACCACCTTTGCTGTGTCCCAATGATTTTGAACAGCTGTGTTTTCATTTTCATTTGCTTCCATGAATTTTTTTTAACTCTTCTTCAATTTCCTATTGACCCATTCATTCTTTAGCATGATGCTCTTTAGTCTCCATGTATTTGAGTTCTTTTCAAATTTCCTCTTATGATTGAGTTCTAGCTTCAGAGCATTGTATTCTGAAAATATGCAGGGAATGATCCCAATCTTTAGGTACCAGGTGAGACCTGATTGGTGACCTAGAATGTGTTCTATTCTGGAGAATGTTCCATATGAACTAGAGAAAAATGTGTATTCTGTTGCCTTGGGATGGAATGTTTTTTTTTTTTAAGATTTTATTTATTTATTTCACAGAAAGAGAGATCACAAGTAGGCAGAGAGGCAGGCAGAGAGAGAGAGAGAGAGGAGGAAGCAGGCTCCCTGCCAAGCAGAGAGCCTGATGCAGGACTTGATCCCAGGACCCTGAGATCATGACCTGAGCCAAAGGCAGAGGCTTAACCCACTGAACCACCCAGGTGCCCCAGGATGGAATGTTCTGAACATATCTGTGCTGTACAACTGGTCCAATATGTCATTTAGATCCTTTATTTCCTTGCTGATCTTTTGCTTAGATGATCTGTCCATTTCAGTGAAGGGTGTGTTAATGTCCCCTATTATTATTGTATTACTGTCAGTGTGTTTCTTTGATTTCATTATTAATTGGTTTATATAATTGGCTGCTCCTATGTTGGGGCATAGATATCTAAAATTGTTATATCTTCTTGTTGGACAGACCATTTCAGTATGAGATAGTGTCCTTCCTCATCTCTTATTATAGTCTGATATATTTATCTGATATAAGGATTGCCACTCCAGCTTTCTTTTGATATCTATTAGCATGGCAATTTGTTTTACACCCCCTCACTTTAAATCTGGAGGTGTCTCTTGGTCTAAAATGAGTTTCTTGTAGACAGCATATCAATGGGTCTTTTTTTTTTTTTTTTATCAGTTCTGTTACCCTGTATCTTTTGATTGGGGCATTTAGCCCATTTACATTCAGGGTAACTATTGAAAGATAACCATTTAGTGCCATTGTATTGCCTGTACGGTGACTGTTACTGTATATTGTCTCTGGTCCTTTTTGATGTATATCACTTTTAGGCTCACTCTTTGCTTTGAGGACCCCTTTCAATATTTCCTGTAGGGCTGGTTTAGTGTTTGCAAATTATTTTAATTTTGTTTGTCCTGGAAGCTTTTTATCTCTTCTTCTATTTTAATGACAGCCTAGCTGGATATAGTATCATTTGCCACATATTTTTCTCATTTAGTGCTCTGAATATATCATGCCAGTCTTTTCTGGACTGCCAGGTCTCTGTGATAAGTCTGCTGCCAATCTAATATTTCTACCATTTTATGTTACAGATTTATTGTCCTGAGCTGCTTTCAGGATTTTCTCTTTGCCACTGAGACTCATAAGTTTTACTATTAGTTTACTAAAAATAATGTGGACCTATTTTTATTTATTTTTGAGGGGAGTTCTTTGTGCCTTCTGGATTTTGATGCTTGTTCCCTTTGCCATGTTAGGGAAATTCGCTATTATAACTTAATCTAATATACCTTCTTCTCCTTTCTTTTTTTCTTCTTCTTCTGGGATCCTAATTATTCTAATATTGTTTTGTCTTATGATATCACTTATCTCTTGAATACTTCCCCCTTGTGGTCCAGTAGTTGTGTGTCTCTTTTTCTCAGTTTCTTTATTCTCCATCATTTGGTCTTCTATATCACTAATTCTCTCTTTTGCCTCATTTATCCTAGCAGTAAGAGCCTCCATTTTTTATTGCACCTCATTAATAGCTTTTTAAATTTCAACTTGGTTGGATTTTATTTTTTTTATTTCTCCAGAAAGGGATATTATTTATCCAGAAAGGGATTCTCCAATATCTTCCATGCCTTTTCAAGCCCAGCTGGCACCTTGATAATAGCCATCCTGAACTCTAGTTCTGACATATTACCAACATCCATATTGATTAGGTCCCTAGTCATTGGTACTGCCTCTTGTTCTTTTTTGTGTGTGTGTGGTGAGTTTTTCTGTCTTTTCATTTTATCCAGATAGGAATATATGAATGAAAGAGTAACATACTAAAAGGGTGGCAAAAAAACCCAGAAAAATATACGCTGATGAAATCAGAAGATACCTGAAACCAGGGGGAGAAGAAAGGGGAGATAGATAGATAGATAGATAGATAGATGTATCTATCTATCTATATATATCAGATTGGCGAATAGAACACAGCCACCCACTTGAATTTGGGTGTATTCTGGACTCTTAGAAGAAACTACCTCCCAAAATATTAAAGAAAGAAAAACTTACACAAAAATAAGGGTAAATATGATGAAGGGATGTAATATGACTGTAAAAATGAACATTAAATAAGGTTCTAAAAAAGGAATTGATAAGATACATTGGTTTGGAAAAAAAAAAGAAAAAAATAAAGAGGATAGAATGTAATCAGGGTGGAGACTAGAACAAAGCCATGTGCTAGATTTAAGGTATATTTTGATCTATTAGAAGAAATTGTATCCCAAAATGTTAAAGAAAAAATACCTATATCTATACAAAAATAAGGTTAAATACAATGAAGGGATAAAATATGATTGTAAGAATGAAAATTTCTTAAAAATTAGTTTTTAAAAAGGTATTGTTAAGATAAAATAGTTAAAAATGTTAAAAGACGAAAGAGGAAAATAAAAAAATAAGAAAAAAAGAAAATTTAAAAAATTTAACTTTGCAAGATTAAAGGATCATGGGGAAAAAGCCATGAATTCTATGTGCTGCATTCCCCTAGCTCTGGAGTTCCACAGTTCTTGTTGATTGGTGAACTTGATCTTGGCTGGATGTTCTTGCTGATCTTCTGGGGAGTGGCCTGTTGCAGTGATTCTCAAATGTCTTTGCCCAAGGCAGAATTGTACCACCCTTGCCAGGGGCCAAGCTAAGTAATCTGCTGGGGTTCACTCTTGGTAGCTTTTGTTCCCTGAACACTTTCCATACAACTTTAGAGGATGGGAATGAGAATGGCAACCTCCCAATCTCTGGCCCAAAGGAGCCGAGAAATCGGGGCCCCACTCCTCAGTGCACTCTCAGAGAAAAGCAGTCAATCCCTCCTGTCTCCCTGGTCTCTGGCTGCACACCTAGCTCACCCAGCCTGTGACCGAGCATTTCTATATCTGGTGAATGGCTGCGTTGGGAGTCTCAAACCCAGCAGATTCCTGTAGTGTGCTCCTTCACCACTCCTCCCTGAGGAAGAAGGAGGGCATCTCTCTGGATCTGTGACTTGTAGGATCCCTGCTGGAAGAGCAGTGGCCTGACTGTGCCTTGGTTCATGCCTTAAGGTAACCCCTAGCTGAGAGCTTACTCCTCTGCTCCGTCTCTGTAGCTGGCTTCTTCTCTGCTCTGATACCTGGCAGCTCTGACACACTGAGACACCCCCAGTGTTTCTGTGACCCCGTGGATCCTGAGACCACACTGCCCCTGCGAGGGCTCCTCCCTTGCTTAGCCTCTGGAATGACATACCTCAGTGGAGCAGACTTCTAAAAGTTCAGATTTTGTGCTTTGCTGCTCTACTACTTGCCTGGAGTTGGCCCTCCCCTGCAGTCTATCTTCCTGTCACTTTGGATTCATTTCTCGGCATATCCTACCTTCTGGAAAGTGGTCAATTTTCTGTTCCTAGAATTGCTGCTCCTCTTCTCTTCTACCTCCTGTTGAGTTTGTGGGTGTTCAGAATGGTTTGGTAACTATCTAGCTGAACTCCTGGGACCTAATGATATTTCAGTCTTCTATTCCTCTGCCATCTTGCTTCCTCCACTCATTTTCTTAGTTTTAATTGCCCATCTCATTTTCTTCCAATACATCAGTTTAAGATCATGACTACAGAATTAGGGAAGATTCCACTAATACTTATTAATTCAGGATGCAGCCAGGTAGCCCCATCACATTACTACTTGGATACCTTGAAAGTGGGAAAGCCATTGGTTCCATATCTGAGACAGTGGTGTTTAACAGGTACTCAATGAAACAAGATGCATACATATTCATATACACATTCATTATAAACTTTACTGATTCTAGGATCTGTAGCACCCAATTTATAAATAATAAAATATACAATAATCTATTGTAGATTCCATATACTACATTGGTTTTCCAGACTTCTTTACTTAATTTTTGTGATTTGTTATATCTGTCACCAACATGTGGCTCCAACTGACAGATGAGAGTTGCTCTGACAAGAATGTTGGTTGATGTTTTTGTTTTGTTTGACAGTAAAATGAGAGTGAAACATCAAAAGTGGATGTTGAAACATCACTGGTTCATTAGTGGTCAGTGATGAATGTTTTCTTTGGTAAATTAGATAATAGTCTTAAAATACTAGAAGAATATCTCCTCAATTTTTTATACTAATTATACTATAATGGCTATAGAAAAATATGCTTTTAAATTTAATTCCCCATTATTAATTCTTTTCTCTGAAACCTTAAATTTTACAGTCCACTGAAAAATAAAACTTGACTTGTAGCATTTGCCAATTTCAGTGATATACTCTCACCATGTCTCATACTGAGACCATTAAATGCAGAGTTGGGAAAAGATGCACAGTAACACACCATTATGTAGTATTTCCACATACAGATACAAGAGTTGTAAATATCCTCAAGAAACTAGGAAATAGTAAAACATAGTAAAATAATTTAGTTTGAGTGGTTTTTTTTATTTTGTTTTAATATAATCTAATTGTGGCTTTATAGAATTTAACTTTGTCATAATGCCTGGGATTAACAACTAGTCACAATATTAATAAAGATTTAACAATTAGCTCTCAGGAACTCCAGTACAAGGGAACTCCAGGATACTATTGGTCCCAGGTTATGGTATTGTGGTGACAACCTGCAACAAAGAAAGTGGGAAATGGTTGAAACTAATAATATTCACTTGCCAACCCACCTCTATGTCTAATCACTAGAAATTACACAACCTTATAATCCCTCTTGGGTTTTCTGTTGACACATCTGTATGGTCACTACAGATGTCATGAGGGAACTTGAGACCTTGAGGGCATATAAAATTCAAAGAAGGGCATCTCTCAGGAATTTCTCTAATCCCAATGGATGAATAATTTTCACTACAAGGAATATTTTCTCAAATTAAAAAAAATATAGCTAGCTATGAAGTTCTATTATGTCCTGCTATGGACATGTATGCCACTCTTCCTTCAAAGAAGTAGCAAGTATAGCAACCTTAGAGATCTTTCACCTGTGATAGATTGCCTCAACTCTTAACACAATAAAATAAGCATTTCAGCCACTAAAAATATTTTAAGTGTTTCTGCATGTGCTTTATATCCCTTAATGTATTCTTCCTCCTATATTATTCATCTTATTAAGTTGCACTTCTGTCTTCCAGTTATCAAAGCAGGAAACCTAGGTGTTGTACTAGGTTCTTCTTTTTCCATCATTCTTACGACTCAAAAATTACCAAAATGCAAAATTGTGTCTAAAGTGCTGGAAAAATACTTAGACTTCAGAAGCACCTGGTAACTGTCTTAATGAATGTATGGCTCAGTAAGCTGACTCAGGCATGGTGCGCACATCACACACACACACACACACATACACACACACACACACACACACAGGAAATGAATGAATCTAGACCTTGAGGTGGAGGATTAGGACTTACTTTTTTTTTATCTTAATTGACTATATTGGCATAGTTTGGGGATGGTGTTTAATTCTTAACAAAAAATTTAAAATGAGAAATTTCAGAAAAGTCTGTGGCTATATCATCAGAAAACTTCTACAAATAGATATTAATGTGTTGTTCTTGTCAATCTAATTTATTTGCTTACTTAATACATATTAGTAAAGAATGAGTGATGTTTGGGACTAAATAATTCACTGCCAGCATAACAATATGACTCTAATTAAAAAGGAGAACTCTCAGGGTCCTTAATATGGAAGACTTCCTTGCTATCTAGTACAAAATGTCCCCAAATAAGGTATGATGGTTAAATGCCATGTGAAGTGTACTGAAATATTCTTCTTCTTTACTGAATTTTTTAAAGCATACAATAGATTGCTATGGGGGAAGTCATTCAGAAAACCTCTGAAGCAGTGATTTTTAAACTTCTGTTGGTGATAGTCCTCAGTGACAATCATAAAGGCCTGGATTCTTCTCCCCAGAAAAATGAGTATATACATATGGTAAATCATTTTGCATGGAATTCCAGGAACTTTTACAGTCTACAGATTGAAAATTAATGCTCTAGAGAAACTCGGTTTGGGTAAGCCTTAGCAAATAAAATTAATTAACCTTAAGTCAAGGGAGAGTTAATTCATCCCTGGACAAGAAAACAATGCCCAGCTTTGAAAATAAATATGCTCCTGCTCAATTAGCAAAAACAATATCAGAACAAATAGGGAAGTAAGGACAGACTACAGGTCATGAACTCATTTATCTCACCAGAGGAGTTTCTAGGGCCTCCTTTGATCTCTGTCCTCAGACTTCATTAAGGGTAGAAAGAACTGTAAATATCTACAGTGCAGAGAAGAACTGCATTCTGACTGATTTAGAGAGAAATAGGGACCATAAAGTCTTCTCATCTAAGCTTTCTCTTTTACTACATGTATAAACAATAATGTTAAAATTGTGCTCAGAATGCTATGAGCACATTTTATGATCCCAATACCAAGAGCATACCATTTGCATTTTGCCTGTGGTTTATGTTGTTCCCTGAATATTTCAATATAATTAGAGCCTTGTTATATGCAGTAGGAAGATACATGATTGCTTTATAATGAAGAAGACTAGAATAAGCTTATTGAATGGCCATTTATGTTTTCATTATGGCCCTACTCTTATTATCATATTCATAATGAACATCAGGAAAATATATAGTAAGAAACTTAACTCCAAAGCAGTCAATACATAATGTCAAAATAAGATACACAATCACATATTAACCCTCTAGATAAAATATACATATAAGACTGCACCAAAATTTCATATGTACAATAAATATGTATTGGAAACATTATTTAGATTTTTAGATTATTAAAGTTAGTGTGCTACTTGGAAAATTTAAAGCCATTATAATATATGTTTACAGTGGTCAAAGAAGTAGACTAACATAACACAATAAATAAAACAAGTGATAATGGAAGGGTATAATTATTTCTAAAAATTTCTGGCATATAAAAATCTTCATTCTTATATTCAGATTGACTTTGAAATATATATGTATTTCATTTCAATTTTCTGTGCACTGAAGGAGATTTGGAGAATAAAAACAATTTTGAAGATAAAATAGCCCAAATAATACAATTTTGCCTTAAATACCCAATTAAAAAAAATAAACAATTTTTAAGAAGTATTTTTTCTCTATAAATGACCCAAGTAATTGTTGAAATTCTCCTCTTGATTATATATAACACATTCATAGTTACTTTTGCTAATTTCTTCAAGCCATGCTGCAAGTAATACTTTGTCAATTGTTAGAACACAGTTTTATGAAAACTAGCTTCATGAAATACCTATGTATTAATTGTCCAGGCTAGACACACGTGTGACATAAAATAATGAATAAATGAAAATATCTGAATAATACAAAGCAAAAAAGCCTTTTGTGGAAGAGTAAAATTCAAGTGAAAAGAGAATTTTAAAGAAAACCTGGAATAATACTGGTAATAACCTCAATTTTCTATTTCATTTAGCTATTTAAAAGTACTCCATTTATCTGAAAAGAGGTGTCTTAATTCCTGTCCTATTCTCTCATTTCTCATTGCTGAAACAGAGCAAATTATTACTTGGCTTGAAAAAACCAATGACATGACAGTATATTGAGAAGAGAAAGGGAAAGATCTAAAGCCTTGTGATATCAGTTAGTGGTTTTTTATCCCAAAGAAAAAATATTTTGTAGTATTTCAGTAAACAAACAAATTCAGTCCCCAAATTGAGTGTAGAGAAGGGAAAGGGGAAGAGCAAATTTATGTGTTATTCTTGATGGTTGAAGAATTACTAGAGCTAAATATCTTATTAGATCACAAATTTTCCCAGGCTATGTATGGTGGCTTTGTGATCTGTCAGTTTGGCTAAGCTGAATAACATTTCCCAAAATTCCATTCATGGGCATGACCAGTTAAGAGAGGCAACAAGGGAGACTGTGGAGTTCATGGAGGGCAGAGGGAAGCATCAGCCTTTCCATCATTCAGACATGTTGTTGCTTGTCTTCTGGCTTATCTCACTGGAGTAAGGCCACACCTGGACCTATAATTTTTGCTTCTTTCCCTGGATCCTCCTTTAGCTTCTCTAACTCCTGGACTTGATGACAAAGGGCCTGTGCTTCCACCAGACACTAGTATCTTCAAGGTCAGAGGCACATGGGTTCTGACCTGTATTCATGGGCTCTAACTCATCCTTGTGCCTTATCCTTGCTCTCCTCTACTTTACATCTATCTTCCCTTCTCCACTTCCTGCCCAATATACTTTAAGCTCTAGCATCAGATACAAAGACAGCAGAAAGTGCCTACCCAGTTCCCACAATCATGCAATGTCGAATCTATATAACAAACCATTTCATATATCAATAGATATCCTAGTGGTTCTGTTCATATATATAATTAAAATCTGACTGAGAAACTAAACTTCTTAATTTGCATTAGATCTTCTTATAGTTTTCTAGTTTTAAAATGAGCATCTCCTAAATGTAAATGATTTCACACTTCCATTACCACTACCTTAATAGTAATTCTTTATGGTTATTTCATTGAGTGTATTTTTATTTGCAGAAGTATGCACACTTCAATAGACATTTTCTGTGGAATCTGAAATTTAGGGTTAAGTTAATAATTGTGAAACTGCAACCTCAAGGAAATTCCAACTTCCTATCTATTTAAGTTTAGCTGAAGTATGTTTAACTGATGAAAGATAAATCGCTTCCACTTTCCAAAGGAAAGTAAGATGGAAAGTAAATTTATAAAATGGAATATTAACCAACCCACAGTAATTGAATTAGTAGCTTAAAAACTGGCTATGCCATAAAAATAAGACCCACACTAAATTTCTGAATTAATTTTAAAAAAAGACTTCTGGTATTCCATGCAAGGAAACAGAATTTTATATGTGCTCAATTCTACATTGCAATAACACCCAAAGGAAACAATCTTTTAATGTAAGGGTTTTTTTGTTTTGTTTTGTTTTGTTTCCAATTCTTTATCCCTTGGGTAAGCTTGTAAGTAGAAACACTTGTCAGCTTGTCAGAATACGCTCAAACTGATAAACATCAGCCAAACCCAAAGGAAAAACAATTTCTAGTTACTCCAAAGGAAGATATAGGCATCACTCTCTACTCAAGAATAAGGATTAGAATAAATTAGTAATGATCTACGGAAGATAGAATAATGGCCTCCCAAAGATGTCCACATCCTAATCCACAGAACTTGTTGTGGGATTGTTGAATATGTTGAACTTGTTGAATATGTGGCATTACAATGACAAGAAGTAATTAAAGGTACAGATGAAATTGAGGTTGCTTATCAGCTGATTTTAAGACAAAGAGATTATCCTGTATAATCTGGATGAACTCAAGGTAACCACAAAGGTCTTCTAATGGAAAGAGAAAACAGAAGAACCAGAACCAGAGATAGCATCATGAGAAAGACCTGATCATCCATTGCTGCCTTGGAAGAAGGAAGGGAACTAGGGGTAAAGGGATGTGGGCAGCCTCTAGAAGCTTGAGTAGGCAAGGAAAAATTCTGTCCTAGAGCCTCCAGAAAGAACACAGTCTTAATTATACTTGATTGTAGCCAGTGAGACCCATTCTGGACATTCTGACCTCCAGAACTGTAAGACTTTAAATTTGTGTTAAGACACCATGTTAGTGATAGTTTTTTTACAACAGCAATAAGAACCTAATACATGTATCAGGAGAAAACAAGCAGTTGAAGTCAGCAGCTTCAAGAGAATATTTGTGCTCACATCAGCTATCTCAATTCTGCTAAAAATTAAAATGGGAATTAATGTGCATTTAGACAAAATTCATATAAAGGGAAATGTACCCATATTGAGAAAATCATAAGGAAATTTTGTTTTCCCAGGTTTCTAACTTTTATAAAAGAAAAAAATTAAAGAGAAGAAAAAGATTTAAATTAACATGTGCAACATTGCCTAACTTACATCTCCATGGCCCCCACTGCATTATATCTTTTGATTATGCAGAGTTCATTTCAGTGCATTGTAGATTAAATCGAATAGTGACATTCCCAACTGGACTACCAGATGGAATCACATTTTAATTAACTTTTCAACCAGCATACAGATGTGCTCCTTCTGATCATTATCAAGAAATCATTTGCTTTCAGCAGAATGAGAATCCCTGGTGGCAGATTGTAGCTTGGAATGATTGATCACATCATGAGATCATTAACCTTAAAATGCTTTTAATCATTTATTGACCAAATGAAGAAAAATTTTATAAACCAGTATTGAATATTTCTAAGGCACATTATATTGTACTTTTTAAGAGATTAACTTAAAGGCAATATTTGCATAATCAAATATATATATATGTATAATTAACTTCCAAAAATTCATATGTCTTCTGACATTAGGATTCCATACATTAAAGGAAAAAAAGAACTTACCCTAAAACTGCTTTTTATTCTTATCACCATCAAATAATTACAAGAAATATTTAATGCTTTAAGAAAAATAGATAAGGCTTCTATCTTCAAAACATTTACACTTTGAAAAAGATCAGTCATGAATAATTTGTGCTTAAGTAGAAAAAAATTAAATGAATAAAAATGAAACATAAAATATAATTTAAAATTATATAGAATGGATGAAAAAGCTTTCATTTATACAACTTGTTTGATTTAATGCTTGCTTCCACTCCTTTCAAGCTACAACTAACTAGTAATCTAGTAAACTAGGACTCTAGTAATTATAAACACTAGTAATAAGAAACTTTTCCTAATAGTTAAAAACCTTTTTTTTTGCTTATTCCAAAACTTATAAGTGAAAGTCAATGTGTAAAATATAATTTCTATTGTTATCAGTTATTAAGTTACTGTGATATGTCCAGTATCAAAGGAAAAACAAGAGGTATCTCTCTTTGAAAAGTTTCAGGTTGTGAAAGATCATGGGGCAGGCATTTTAGCAGGTCAGAAGCAGACTCATATTATTTGGTATGTCTTTTAAGGTATCAAAGTGGAAAACATGCCATCATTCATTCCATCCTAACTCATAGAAGTCTTAGCATGTTATTAACCTAGGTATAAACTGTTCTCTGAGTGAACTGAAATTACAACTTAGGCCTTTGTCTTTCAAGTGTAAAAATTTATCTATTATAGGAAATTAGGATTTATTCCACCTCCCTAGGTGACCACATAAACTTTCTGGACCTCAGTTTATTCATCATAGAAATTATTAATTTCCAATTATAATTAGTGCTTAAGTTCCTTTTTCAATTAAAAATATCTCATGTGGAAGCCCAGTACTTAAAGATGATGGTGGAATACCTTTAGTCAAATTTGAATTTGAAGGGGGAGCCTGGAGCCCCATGCACATTGTCCCCTTCTCCTATGTGCAGCTCCCTAAGCCCCTCAGACCCCAGACTGAAAGCTAACACTGTCCTCCCCACACCCTGGCCCAGTCCAGCCGATCCTGTCTAAGTGTAACTTTTTGGCATCACCGAGGCATCAGCAATGATAGGCCCCATCCTTCTAGGACTTCCCATCTCCCAGTCAGATGGTTGGCCCAGCTAATATGGCCCTGAAATTATTTTTCCTTGGATAAAAATTATCTAGAAGAGAAAAACAATGGAAGAGAAAAGAAAATCAGAGGAGAAAATAGCATTCCATAAGAAAAATGAATAAAACTGTTTTAGTCTTAATAATTTGTATTTTACCATCTCTTTCTCTAGAATCTCATCATACCTCTTTTGCTGTAACTGAGTGGGAAAAAAATAAGTCCTGAGCAAAATAAATAAATCTCAGGCAGGAGTGAGTGCCCTGAAATATCAATTTAACCTTTTTAACAGGCTGGACTCAAAGTCTTCTACTGTGAATAAACGACTTCTATTCTTTTCAAAGAACTCCCACTTTCTCCTTTTAATGTTTTACTGCTCCTGAGCTTAACAATAGACAAAATAGCACTTGCCTCCTTAGATAATACCTTCCTCAGCATGCTCTAAAATGGCATTCCTAGGATGTAAAATGTGACATCATTTTTGTGGACTCAAAATAGAAATGGGCAAAAGATCCAAATTACAAGCTGAATTTAGTCCAGCCAACATTGTTGATGCTTATTATGTCTACATTATTCTCCAGTTTATTCAGAAATTCTTTGGCAGTAACTGTATACTAACATAGTTTAAGATATATGTGAAGTCCCTGGTTCTACCCATAGCTTTATCATGATTCAAGTCTCTTCACATGTAGGCCCAGCGACTATAATGTAGGAGAAACACCAAAGAAATAAATACATGTACCTGGGAGAAGCATCTTTGGGGACTGAGATTTACACGCATGTGATCTCTCTAGTTCAGAAAGTATGTTGATAATGAGTTTGCAAGTTTGCCAGTTTATGCAAAGACTTTTCTCCCAAGATAGGTTTGCAAACATTACTGATTTAACAAAGATTTAGATTGTAGGAAGAGTTGAGTTTATGGAAAAAATATTACAGTAATCATTGAGTTCCATTGTCAGCATGATTATGATTCTTAAATCCATATAAGGCTCCAACATAACAAAGATGGCATCACAATTCCTCTCCATCCTTTATGGCCACTGATCTACAAGTCTCTGATTAAAGGAATTTAAAAGCTATTAGAAAATTATTTCCTTTTTTTTTCTTTCTGCACACTGGTTTTCTTTTTTATTTAATATATTTCTGCTAACTTTTTCTTCAGACATAAAATATCAGAATCCTAAATAAATTTACCTTAGGAATTTGAATGTAAAGAGTGTTTATATTAGACACTTGAATGTAAGCATTTTATTCAAATTTCATATTGTCATTCTGAAAAGATGAAAGTTAGGTTCCAAATTATATTTTTTTCTTCTTCATTTTTTTAAAAACTTGACATACTTTTGTGCTGTTTCTCTTCCTAAGAGTAGAAGCCTACATTGGTGTAGTAGAAAAGCCTGGGAATAGCAATTAGATAATCGGGCTAGATTCTGGCTTTAGCTTTACTAGCTCTATGACTTTGGACAAAGCATTTCTCTGCTCTATGTCTCAGTGTTCAATCTTGTATATGGGTTATTGTGATTGTCTAAATGTTAATTATATGCCAGTGTATTTGTAATTTCAGTTTTACTTCATCTGTTAAGTAGTATTTGAGTTGCTTTGAAGGAGTCACAAGTAGACTTAAATTGAAAAGCTTCTGTGTCACTTAGGCAATTGCTACATACATAGCCAAGATCTATCCATAGAAAACCCATAGCTAATATCATTCTCAGTGGGGAAAAGCTGACAGCCTTCCCTTTGAGACCAGGAACATGACAAGGATATTTACTCTCACCACTGTTGTTCAACATAGTACTAGAAGTCCTAGAAACAACAGACAATAAAAAGAAATAAAAGGTATTCAAATTGGCAAAGAAGAAGTCAAACTCTCTCTCTTCACAGATGACATGATACTTTATATGGAAAATCCAAAGACTCCATCCCCAAACTACTAGAACTCATACAGCAATTCAATAATGTGGCAGGATACAAAATCAGTGTACAGAAATCAGTTGCTTTCTTATACACTAACAATGAAAATGTAGAAAGGGAAATTAGAGAATCGGTTCCATTTACTATAGCAACAAGAATTATAAGATGCCTGGGAATAAACCTAACCAAAGAGGTAAAGTACCTCTACTAAAGGAACTACAGAACACTCATGAAAGAAATTGAAGAAGACAAAAAGATTAAAGACCTTTCTATGCTCATGGATCAGAAGAATAAAAATTGTTAAAATGTCTATATTGTCTAGAGCAATCGATACTTTCAATGCCATCCTGATCAAAATTCCACCAGCATTTTTCATAGAGCTGGAACAAACAATCCTAAAATTTGTATGGAACCAGAAGAGACCCCAAAGGGCTAAGGAAATGTTGAAAAAGAAAAATAAAACTGGAGGCATCACATTGCTTGATTTCAAGCTTTACTACAAAGCTGCGATCACCAAGACAGCATGGTACTGGCACAAAAACAGGCACTTAGACCAGTGGAACAGAGTGGAGAGCCCAGATATGGACCCTCAACTCTATGGTCAAATAATCTTTGACAATACAGGAAAAAAAGACAGTGGAAAAAAGACAGTCTCTTCAAGCTGGGAAAAGTGGACACCTATGTATAGAAGAATGACACTCAACCATTCTCTTACACAATACACAAAGATAAACTCAAAATGGATAAAAGACCTCAACATGAGGCAGTAATCTATCAAAATCTTAGAGGAGAACATAGGCAGTAACCTCTTCGACATTGGCTGCAACAGCTTTTTTCAAGACATGTCCCCAAGGGCAAAGGAAACAAAAGCAAAAATGAACTTTTGGGACTTCATCAAGATCAAAAATTTCTGCACAGCAAAGGAAACAGTCAACAAACCAAGGAGGCAACCCACAGAATGGGAGAAGATATTCACAAATGACAGTACAGACAAAGGGCTGATATTCAAGATCTATAAAGAACTCCTTAAACTCAATCCTCAAAAAACAGATAATCACATCAAAAAATGGGCAGAACACATGAGCAGACACTTCTCCAAAGAAGACATACAAATAGCTAACAGACACATGAAGAAATGTTCATCATCATTAGCTATCAGGGAGACTCAAATCAAAACCACATTGAGATACCATCTTACACCAGTTAGAATGGCCAAAATCAACAAGACAGTAAATAACAAGTGTTGGAAAGAATGTGGAGAAAGGGGACACCTGGGTAGCTCAGTTGGTTGAGCGGCTGTCTCCGGCTTGGGTCATGATCCCAGTGTCCTGGGATCGAGTCCTGCATCGGGCTCCTTGCTTGACAGGGAGCCTGCTTCTCCCTCTGCCTCTGCCTGCCACTCTGTCTGCCTGTGCTTGCCCTCTCTCTATCTCTCTCTCTGACAAATAAATAAATAAAATCTAAAAAAAAAAATGTGGAGAAAGGTGAAGCCTCTTACACTGTTGATGGGAATGCAAGTTGGTGCAGCCACTTTGCAAAACAGTGTGGAGATTCTTTCATAAATTAAAAATGGAGCTACCCTATGACCCTGCAATTGGGGTGTTTACCCCAAAGATACAGATGTTGTGAAAAGAAGGGTCATCTGTACCACAATGTTCATAGCAGCAATGGCCACAGTTGCCAAACTGGAAAGAGCCAAGTTGCCCTTCAACAGACAAATGGATAAAGAAGATATGGTCCATATATACAATGGAGTATTATGCCTCCATCAGAAAGGATGAATACCCAACTTTTGTATCAACATGGACAGGATTGGAGGGGATTATGCTGAGTGAAATAAGTCAAGCAGAGAGAGTCAATTATCATATGGGTTCACTTACTTGTGGAGCATAAGGAATAACACAGAAGACATTGGGAGACAGAGAGAAGTGAGTTAGGGTAAATTGGATGGGTAGACAAATGATGAGGACTGTGGACTCTGAGAAACAGACTGAAGGTTTTGGAGCAGAGGGGTGGGGGGTTGGGTGAGGCTGGTGGTGGGTATTAAGGAGGGCATGTATTGCATGGAGCATACACTGTGATTTTGGAACACTGAAAAAAATAAAATTAAATAAAACTTTAAAAAAAAGATCAGATTATGTAACAATAAAATTTCTCTTAACTGCTCTTTGGAGTGGGTAAGGTTGCCATCAACATTTCTCAGGATAGAAGGTAAGGCCTAGTAATTTGAATCAAGTTGATAATGTATCATTGCTAATACCCCTGGGAAGACAAAGGCTGTGTACCCCTTAACATAGTTTTCTGACTTCCGGGAAATATCTCACTCAGTGGCATTACTGAGCTTGCTTACTCAATCTAAATCCCCCTCAGTGGTTTAGATTCTTTACTAGCTCCCTCATTATACTAGAAATACAGTATTGTTTCCTTGCTTATTTGGGGGATTTTATTTCCTTTTCAGATGCCCAATAGTCCAAGGTGCATGAATCAGCCAAACAAATTGTTATACCTTGAGTCCTTTTCTTTTAGGAAGAAAATTAGATCTTTGCTCTGTGCTTCATTTTTTATTTCTTTCTACATCATCTACCCAAAATGATAGTGTCAGACACAGCAAGACAATTGTGTTCACTGCTGGTGCTAAGTCTGAAAATTAAATTGACAGAGGAAAACAAGAGGCCCAGTATTGTCAGGGACTCAATATGTGATGTCTGCTTAAGCTTGTGTCTGCCAACCCTAACTTCTCAGGTAGGCTAATGCAGCAAGCTGTACTTGCTGTTATAAATTTAAGTCACATAGGGCACTAGCCCATCATGCAGCATATTTGAAAGAAGGACTAAAACCTCATTAACTGTAATAGATGACTTCCTGACAGTTATCAACTAGCCAGTGGAGAATAGCAATCTTAGTGTAATTTAGTGATCTGTAAAGTTGATTGTAAGTGTAAAACCAGGGTTCCTCAACAGCAATACTATTGATATATTGGGCAGAATAACTCTTTGTTGTGAGGAGCTTTCCTTTGCATTGTAGGATATTTTACATCCCTGGCCTTCACCTGCTAGATACCAATAACCCTACCACCACAGCCCTACTCAGAAAAAACAAAAATTTCTCCAAACATGGCCAATTCCTCCCAACCTCCACCCCAAGGGAGAGGAATCACCCTGCTTAAAAACCACTGGTCTAAAAATCAAGGGGATCATGAGACTGGAGGGAGAATTGCAGAGTCGATCCTTGAGATCTTGCTTTCCCTTTCTGCTTCTTTACCCACTTCTATTTTCCTTCTAATCTCAATGCTACTGAAAAACATATTCTTTTTTCTGTATAAGTGGGATATGACATTTTACATTCTAGGTAGGCAGAAAGTCTTCAATAGGTTTTAACCAAAGTAATACAATTCTAAATGTGGAGTTTCAGAGTGGGGCCCTTGCTAGTTCATGGTGTTAGAAGTGGATGGTATAAAAAGGATTGACCTAATTTTCCCAAAAGGTCATTTCCAGATTTCAGCCAGTAACCTGAGGAATCCAGACATTGTCAGCCTTTCATTATCAATAGGGTCATATTATCAGTAATAACCAGTTTGTTCATTGGTATATGATTTCATCTCAAAAATCCAGTTTGTCTAGATGTACAGATCTCATCCTATAGGGTAAATATTTGTTGGCTTCCCTCCCAACTTTCTGTTCTGTTTTCTTTTAGTGTAGCCACAGATTTTACTGCTAGATAAACTTGGATTTCACCCATGGTTCATGTCATCTGAAAAAGGTTCCAGCCCTGGCTGCAGGAGTGGTGCCCACAACACAGACCTAACCAGCTGGGTGAGATTTAGTTGAGTATTTAAAATAGAAGAAAACTTTTCCTGTTGGACTTGAGCCAAGAAGAATGCAAGAACTATCTATCTAGAGCTATCTAGAACTATTATAGCTCTTTGGAGTCTAAGAATGAAACCAGGCATGGAGGAGAACAGAGCTCAACAAAAAGATGAGCAACCTGCTCCTAATGACAACTCTGAACTTTGAAAGCAGTTCAACATCTGGACCATCCAGTTATGAGTCAGGCAAATCAGACTGGGTTTTCTGTTCCTTATAACCGAAAGAGTCTTAACCAAAACATCCAGTTATTTCTGATAGCCCTTGGAATTTTTATTCACTTGCTTACAAGTAACCTTCTACTCTGCGTCCCTTAAGCAATATCTCCCATTCTACTGCCATTGCTGTTAGTGCTGGCATTAACAAAATAACACAGATATCCATGCAAAGAGTAATATTGCTCATATTCCCAAACCAGAAAATATCAGTCATAACAACATTGCCTTGTCTGGTTGCATCGTAACTATAATGGAGGGAAGGGAGACCCTCTCACTCATTCATTGTCTTTGTTGCACTCTATCTTCTCAGTATAAAAACAAGGTTACTTCAAGATCCCAGAGACCTTCTTAATGGAAGTACTTTTGCAGCTCCTATCTGTATGTCTCCCAGCCATGGATTGTAGATATGAACTAGTAAGTCTCAGAGTTCAAGGGTTAGAACCTACTAGGACTTCCCCCATCCTCCATCCTCAGGTCTGTGGAGTGTGTTTGTAACAACATCCTTTCTTCTTCTGTAGCCTATGACCCTTCATGAAAATGGAACCATGGTGATTCAAACTGGAAAAGAAAAAAGTAATTAGCAAGATCAGTGAAAATGCATTTCCCTGAACATTAAATAACAAAAATGTTGAATTAAAAAATTTTTGAAAACATAGTATCCTTACATAAGAAGAAATCTGAGAGATTGTTCTAGTTTAAAGGAGTCATTCTATCTTATTTTGTTGTTTATTAAATCAGTAGTTGCAAAAGAATGTTCATGAAATATATATATATATATATATATATATATATATATATATAT
>RCUC01098649.1:17500-98779 GCA_003697995.1 Taxidea taxus jeffersonii | reverse complement strand
CACACACACACACACACACACACACACACACACACACACACACACACTCCTGCAGAAGTAGAATAGTTTATGCTGTAGTCATTTCCTTTCTTCTAACTCACGTGTGTATTTGGAAGGAAAAATTAATTTTATGATCTCAGGAAAAAGTCTTGGAGACCTTGAGAAAGCAAATAAAAGGAAACTGAGTACACAGGCCACCAAGCAGAGCTCTGCAGTTGCACATTGGATCCTCTGCCTTGGCAATGTTAATGAACCTCAAATCCTTCCTATAATTAGATGAGGGAATTGCTTATATTTTCAAACAGATGATGCTGCTATAATGAAACGATTGACAGGGAATTTAAGAGTGTCTACAGTAGTCATTTGGTTTCTGTTATAAAAAAAAAAAAGTTTAAAAAGAAGATTGGCTTTAGACATAGGTCCTGAGAGAGGTAGTAATTTACATAGCATGCTATGACAGGTGTCTTTGTATAGTAAGGAAATAAAATGGAAGACTAGAGAAATGATGGGCAGGTACAGCAATTTTTTGGGGAGGGGTGTCCTATGCTTATTCTGCTTAGGTTTTTTAAAAGGGGCCGAGGCTCAAGAGATGGATCCGGATTGAGTGCACAGCTGTAACTGCTGATGAGCTAATTGCTCCTTATCTCTCAGCCCCATTCATCTTCATTTTTTACCAATTACTGAGAATTATCTGTGTTCTCAGTTGGATATGAGAGTTAATCCTTTTTGGTTAAGCTGGCAGTACTGTGAGCAGATTCCAAATCGGAGGGTGAAAAAGCCAAAGCAAGCTTGCTCTAAAAATGTCTCCAGTTCAATTACAGTATCACTGATTCATAAGAAATTTGCCATTGTTTAACAGATTAAATGTGGAAAGTTTTTTTTTCAAACTTTCTTAATGTTTCACTGCCTAACAATGATTTGTAAGATCCTTCTTCCTGTCTGATGAGTAAATTTAACAATATTAACAGCTAAGGTCTTGTAAACATGGAAACACACACACAAGACTACCCTAAAAGGCCAAAAGGATTCTGACACATGAAATGAGACATATTTTAGAACTGATAGCTGTCAATTTATGTATAAACACTTTAAATTGATGCTTTTGCTCTGTGACTTCACATATGGTGAGGAAAGTATGTCCAAACATAAACCTTTTCACAAATGTCACATTAGTGGGATTTTAATGGAAGGACCACATAAGCATCTCTTGAAAGTGTAGGAACTGCCATGGTTTGTAATTCAATCGATTGTGAGTAAGCCATATGGTTCACATCATTCCCTATGCAAAAGATGTCTTCATATCCTGACATTTCTCACAAAATTGCTTAGCCCAACGTTAAAAATCTAAGAAGTAGTAAGCTACTCTTTCATACATTTCAATGCATTTATAGATATTTAATACTTCTGGCATTTTTCTTTATTAACTATTTTAAATATGGTAATCTAATGTGAAAATATAAAGAATAGACAGCTAACCTGAAATTGTCAAAAATTAGTGTCTAAAATTTAAACATCTTCTAGCATGATCAAGGTAAGTCCTTTTAGATGCATCCACAAACTGAGATGGGAGAGCAGAGAGCAAAATATGACAGAAGATTTAGCTTCTAGTAGTAACATAGCTAATAAATAACTCAGCTACTCAGATAAGTCTCTTAATTTCTCAGCTTTCTTATTAATAAATAAGCAGCTTGATGCTCAGTTACCCTCTTAGCTCTAAAATTCTTTGATTTTTGAAAACTCCATAGAAGAGAAAAGGCAAGAAGGTATACTTTATGGTGATTTCTAAAATAAAACACAAACCTGAAATAATGTAAATGTTCAAAACAAGACACCATTAAGTATATTTTAATATACAATTTCACATACTATTATAGCCATTAAACATGATGGGTAAGGGTAGAAAATATTTAACTTGAATATTAAAAAATGATATAGAAATTTATACCCTTGTAATATATATTTATATATATATATACATATGCATATGTATATATATATATCCCTATTTCATTAGAGTTGGAAAGAAATGGGCAACAGTTTATGTTGTTATGTTATCGTGGTAGAATTATGAATAGTTTCTCAAAAAGTATAAGATAGTGTTAAACTAGATTATTAAAAAAAATTTTTTTTTAAATTTATTTGACAGAGAGAGATCACAAGTAGGCAGAGAGGCAGGCGGAGAGAAGGAGAAGCAGGCTCCCTGCTGAGCAGAGAGCCCGATGCGGGGCTTGATCCCAGGACCCTGAGATCATGAACTGAGCTGAAGGCAGAGGCTTAACCCACTGAGCCACACAGGCACCCCTAAATTAGATTATTTTTAAGTGACACATGAGTATGTTAAAAACTCTGATCATTTTATTAGGCCCCATTTCATGATTTTCTAGCAAATGCATCATTTTGCATTTTTTCTCATGATGTTTTAAAAAATCTTTATTGGTTATGTAAAAGAAGAGAAATACCAGTGATCATAACAGTGACTATTTATGGAAAAAATACATTTCAATTTTTAAAAGAACAATTTTCTCACTTAAAAATTTTTAGCACATATTTCTAAATCCATGCTTATACATTAATAAAATAACCAGAGTTTGATCAGTAACACAAACTAGCTTCCTGTATAAATTACTAAATGTGTTTCATGATATAGATAAGTGGAATGCAGAGAATATTTCCAGTTTTTCTTTAGTGTCTGCTTCATTTTCTTGAAGTTTCTTAATTGATATGGGCAGTTGAAGAACATAATTCGGAAATACTAGCCTAATGTTTTTGTTTTAGTTTTAATGTTGCTTATTCCTACTGACAGGGCAGTGAAGTAACCCTGATAAGTCAAGAATTTCATATTAAAAATGTAAATTAAAATATTTTATTTGATATTCTATTCTTGTAATCATAAAACATAAGGGAATGCAGGATATACTCACTTGGATATGTTATAGGCTAGACTCCATCTTATTCTAGTGGATCGAGAGCATTTGTGAAAGCCTTGGAAATAAAATTTTTATTGAGGGGAGCCCTAAAAATGATCCTTGTCAATCTATACCAACATGCCATAATGTTCATATAAACTTCAAAAATATAGTGGGAGCAAATATTTCAGCTTAAAATAACCTCAGGCCTTCTTCAACCCTTTTAATGTCAGATAACTCATTTTATTCATTAATATGACTATTTTATCTGTTTTACATTTTAACTTCATATGACGATACACGATTAAATGAGTCTTTGACTTTGGGGTCTATAAATTATAATGTTTAGTGATAGAAGTTTCAAATATCCCAGGATGACCTGATATTAGAAAGTTTATTCTTGGAGATGTCACTAGGGTGTTCATGGTTCAACATCCCTGTGAGTGTGAGCCCCCAAGTTTATAACTCAGAGCCCTCTTTCCCTGTCACCAGATCTGGTGCTGCACAGTTGTACGACTGATTCTTCTCCAAAGTGTCCAAATATTCCAAAATCGTACAGAGTCATCTGTCTGAATCCTGGCCTGTCAAATTGAATACAAAATGGAGTAACTAAATGATAATAAGTAAATAATGCCGTCGTTGACATCAGTGCCTAAAAGTGTCAATTCACTTAGGATGAAATAATGTGGCGTACATAATCTTGCAGGCTCTAGATGCCCCCCTCTCCTCCCCCTCCCCCCCGTCCCATGAAGCTCCATCATTTGGAAAAGGGGAAAGAAGAGAGGACTTAAATATGGTTTTCTTTAACAGCAGGTTATAATGGAAACACAGACCCTTACATCCAGTGCTGAGAGAATTACCAGTTTGATAATGATTAGGAATGTTGTTATTAAAACAGTATGTGCAGTTCATTTTCAACAGTTTTGAATTAGAGTGTGCACTAATGAAACAGATACGGTTTCCTTCACAAAGGGCAGATCTGTGAGTTAATATCGCTGCAGCAGTGCCTCACAGACCCTGCCTTTAGCTCTATTTGTATTTCACAGCATGATAAGCAAAGAGTGTTGATTTCCAAGGATCCCGCTGATGAAAGGTAATGGCATTATTACATCTTTATCTCAAAAGCAGAACTGAGTGGTAAATGATTTTTTTTTCTCTGTTGCACAAAAGATTTCTTGGTTAGAAAGCCTTTTTTATTTCTTGACTCGTTTTGGTCTTGGAAATGAGATGTTATTATTTAATGTCTGCACAGCAAGCTTGAAAGCACCTAATAGCGAATGGATTGGAAAGTGAAGTACCTCCTGCTCCCAGATATGGATCTTCTCAGTCACACGCTGTACCAGCTGTCATCCCAGCCATACTGCTGTGATTTAATTAGTCTGTTTATGTCCTTTCTAATAATATTTCCATCTCTATGAAAGGGCAAATGCGACAGGGACTTTTTCCCTTTCTGGTTCTGCAGACTGGAGAATGTGGCCTACATCTGATATGTGGGGGCACAGGATTGAATCACCATTCCTGTCACTTCAAGCTGTTGATAAATTGTTCAGCCAAGAAGTGTACTTACTTCCTTGGGGTCATTTGTAGTCTGGGAGTGATAATCTGCATAGGGACAAAGGAGAGAGGATTTGTGTGTATATGCATGTGTATCCAGCCATATATATATGTTAGGTGTTGAAATATATATATATATATATATATATATATATATATATATATATATATACATGTATATATACACATGTATATAAATGCAGGTGTTGCAAAGTTAAAACCAATGATAAGAAAATGTGAGCTCTGTTTTTTTACCAACGTTGTGCATGTTTTTATCGCACATATTTAAGTCTTTTCATCAATTGAGTTCTTGCAAAATTATAACATTTCAGGAATTTGCAGGAAAGTTTTCCACTGTTTCTAAATGAGGCTTCAAGAAACAGATTATTCATCTGAAATTTTAGATGTAGAACTGCATTGGTTGGGGTCTTTGGGAAAATCTGTTTACAGATTACATATTACATTTTACATTTCAGGATATCCAGGGAAAGAAAGCTTTGCCATCTTTGTAGAACATTTAATAATTGCATTTTTACTTAAACTTTTCCCCCAAAAGTATATTTAACTTAACAAGGTAGCTTATGCTCAAAACAAACTCCACACACAAAATTGTGTAAGAAAGCACAAATTAATAAGCAAATAGAAAGGTGATATGACTTTATTAAATATAAAGTGGTGATTAATAGTTTATACTCAGGCTCCATGTGTGCCATTTAAGTGATTCAAAGCCACTCTCAAACCCAGTGGCCTTGTGAACATCCTTGATTCTGCCTTAGGATTCTAAATCTCTAATGTCTTATGAGATACAGATCCATATAAGAGATGGAAGAAAAAAGGGTTTCTGAAACCAATTTCAGTTTTTTTAATTTCACTCATGTTTGTCTTAGAAACAAAAAGTCTATCATTTATAAATAACCTGTTAAATAGTTAATTAGCTCTATGTGTTTTAATCTGCTCTTTAGAGATAGACTGCTTTTTCTTTATTTCTCTATAATTTATCTAAGTGCTGAAATTGTGTTACAGACTTCTGAGCTCTCTTCTTTCTGGATTATCTTGCCTTTGCTTGTGTTTCTATTTTCCTCTCTCATTCTTTAATTTTGGATAACCCAACTACATTTTTGGAAGAGGGCTTGTTAAAACAATGGATATATATATATATCAATATATATATATATATAACAATGGATATATATATATCAATGGATATATATATATCATGTATATCAATATAACAATGGATATATATATATATATATCCATTGTTTTATTCTATATATATTCTATATATTCTATATATATTCTATATATATATATATAGACAATGTAAGTCCAATATTTATTTTATGTAAAAATAGCAAGGTTAAAAAATGCTAATCTTCTCAAGATGGTCATATTGTTTTAAAATTATTTCCTTTAGAAACCTAAATGTCAGCCTAGAACTCTAGAAATAGTTGCTAGTGTTAACGCACACAGGTATGTGTTTACTTTCTTCTTGTTTTTTTATATACCTATCATTGTCCAAACCTGTGCCTACATCAAGAGCAAATGTCATACTCTAGAATTTTTTTTTCATACTCTAGAATTTTTTAAAATGAAGATATCAAATGAGCATCAGGATTACAAAATATCTTGTTTCTCTTAGTAAATGATGGTGCTATTTTTCTTCCTTTAGATTCCTCTTCTTGATAATATATGACCTTGGCAATAAAATAGCTAGATATCTATCTTTCTCTCTCTTTCTCTCTCTCGGTCTCTCACACACAAAACACACACACACATATTTAGTCACTCATACTTGTAGCCCAGTATTTCAGCTTTCAAGAATCTCTTACTAACTTTTTATAGGTATAAACTAGCTTTGCTAAATACATTTGCTTAATTATTTTGTTTCATAAAAATGTATACATTTATTTGGCTGTCTTTTCACTGAGCTCTAATTTCACTGTTTTCTACAGTGGCTATACTGTGGAAAGTAAACCTTGATGATTAAGTTATCTTGACATGAACCATTTTGATGCTTTGAAAAAACTCACCACGAAGCATTTGATGGTATTTTTTATTAATTGGATAAATGAATTGTGAGATGTGTGATTGCATGATGATGTACTCATTTAGTTGTTGCTTTTTGCTTTTACTAATCTCTGTCATATTGGATTTATAAATGGAATGGAGTGACCTTTGAAACTGTGATGGAAATGAAGAGATAAACACAACTTGAAAGGACAAACCAATTAATATCAATGTGTTTGTTACACATACATGAGGAATTTTAATCCTTTGCTCTCTACAGTAAATTTATGATTCATTTGTTGAATAAAGGAGCATACTTTTTGGTAGTCACAGATTTTAATTTTTTTTTCTAAAAATATATAATTTTATATGACATCATTGTGTATATGGTACACTATAAAGTTTTTTTAGTGCATGCATATTGGTATTGCCATAAAAGGCATGACAATATCCCTTTTTAATAAGAAAATAGCTATATGTGTGTGTATATATATCTATATATATTCAAACACTTTCATATAAGGTATTTATCTACATTCATATTACCTATTTTTAAATAAATATTGTAATCCTGATTATAGTTAATTCTTGAGTAGACTCTCTTGTAAATTTAGACTCATAACTGATCCTTTCCATTGTCCATTGAATAGATTTAGATTTTTTTAAAAAGATCCTGATTCAGGAATCATAAGTAAAGCATTTAGTGTTTTAACCTATTGACCTGTAATGTTAAAAAATATTGTTCAGAATCAATAAATATACTTGAGTATGCTTTTAAAATAAAATATGAGTAGCCATTTATACTTTCTTCTTACTTTGTACTTTCTCCTTTGCCTTCCCATTTTTTACCTAATTGGGTTTATTTTCATTAAACATTCCCCCCTCCAAATCAAGTTCTGCTGTGGTGTGAATTTTAGAACACTTGTGCATTCTATCCCCTTTAATAGCTTAATTATAGAATATAATCAATTTAATATACAGGTTTTGAAATATTGCCATTGATGCACAACAAGGAAAAAAGTAATACAAGCTTGACATTTTAAAACACCAGCATTGAAAGACTTTCACTTCTAATTGATTTTTAAAAGAGTTCCCCAGAAATGTGAGCTCAGAAATGTTTATAACAGCTTTGGCAACATTCCAAAATGTTTACCACAAAGTGTAACTCAGCAGTTTCTGAGTTCTCTCATCAACTAAGAAAGATGTGTCCATAATTGGCTTAATCCATGCTGATATTGAACCCCCTCCGCCCCACATAGATATTTTTAAGACATAAATTTTAAAATGATTCCTTCAAAATAAGAAGTGTCTTTACTTTCACCAATCAGAGAAAATTTTTTAAAAAGAAAGTTATGGAAGAGCAAAGCATAGATTCCTTTTATATTTTTATGAAATTATATATTTTCTTCACCCTCACCTTTTTAAGAAATATATCAACCTTCAAAACTGGTAAATCTGACAAAAAGGTGATTTTTTAAAGATATGTTAATATTATAGCCCTTCTAATGGTTGATTGTAGATATAAAAAATTTCCTCAGACAGCTAAAAATATTAATGGATATGACAGCCATTCTATTTTAACAAGCAACCAGACCAAAATATGAGGAACATTGACCACAAGCAATTACTTTAAAAGGCTACTGCTAAGTATTTCAGGAAAAATGATTTTGTTGACTAGTTGTTTGTCAGTTCCTGTACTTTTTTTATTGATTGCTTTTGAATATATAGCCCCATGATTGAAAATGTTGCTGGTAATATCTTCTCTTTATAGTGCCGACCCTACTTCCTGTGATTGATAAGAAATAAATTTACACACAATGTACATAAAGTTTATTTAGATCTCTGCTTTCTAATAATAATTTTGTAGTGTGAGGTTTCTTTGAAATTAAGTCATAGAGTAATCAGAAACTTTGCGACTCTTTTACTCTTCTGGGTCTTTTATTATTGTGTGTGATTTTCTCAGAAGTGATTAGGCATGGTAATGTGATATTTCAAAGTATGATGAGCCAGAACAAGACAATTATTTGTAAGCATTTCTTTTGGAGATGAAAACTACCATAATACTATAACATCTTTTTAATTCCATATATAATTTATGGTTTGAAATTTTCATATATAAACTTACACAATACAGGCAGTATTACATTTAGTCAATAACCAGGAATTCAGATTAGTTATATGTAGATCACTAATGATGAGAAATAAAGGTGACAAAAATAATGAATAAGAAAAGAAAGAAATTGATAAAAATAGGTAAGGAAGTCATCTAGTAGACAATGTTACTTAATTTATCAAAACAATTCATTACCTAATACAAGTCGCATCTGAGAAAAAGGTTTGTGTGAAAATCTTGTCCCTCAGTATCAAAGTCATGTCTGGTTTTCTCCAAATTTAAACTCTAAAACTGTGTTAGAAACAAACATTTAAATGTCATCATACTATCTCAGCATGTATACACACACGCACATGCATATAAATACATGTATTTGCCTACCTTTACAACTATTCAGAACCTACTGGCCTATTTTCAACTGTGATTTAGATTAAAAGAAAAGAAAACAAAAACAAAACAAAATGAAAACCTTGAACACAATGCTGTCAAACATCACTTTCACTTTCTTAGAGCCACATGTACTCTCTGAAAGTGGCCACTGATAGGCCACTTTCTTTTCTCTTAATATCCAGACTCCCCCAGACTTTTTAAGTATTCTGTAATATTTACTGCTGTTCCTCCAAATAAATTTTTGGTGGGAGTGTTTGCGTGGAGGTAGAGAGAGGGAAGGAGGGAGAAAATAAGGAGAATTTTGTAGGTGAAAACTGAGAGCCAGCACAACTTTGTGGTTCAGTGATGAGTTGAGAACACAAAACCTAGTGCGCAACTCCTTGGGTGTAATCCAGGACTCCATTCTGTACTACTCTTCTTAGGACATTTTTGTGTCAAAATCAGCCTATGTCTCAGTTTCCTTATCCCTGTCATAGTTATAATAATTACAAATTTTTCATCAGGCTCTTTGGAGATTATTTGGGTTACATTAATTCTCAGAACACAACCTGGCACGTTGTAGACACTGACGTACTATACTAAAGTTTATTAAGTAGAAAATAAAAATAAAATAATAGAGTGTACTGACACACACACACATGCCCACGCATATACACACTCACAAATATCTTCTAAAAAGTTGGTAGTTTCTAGTATCCCCAATGTTTCAACATTATTTGGAACCATATGTAACATGTTTCCCCCTGCATACCTTCAACATTCCTTACTTATCCAGAATCCTTACTAGTTGACTCCGATTCAGTATTTTTCCGAAGTGTGTTTCATTGATGATTTTCTACAGTTTGATCCTAGAGTTCTGCTTAGGAAATATGCTACCATTTCCAGATGACATCGCTACCCTTTTAAAAGGCACATACACATTGAAAGTGGAAAACAGTAGTTATTTCATTGGCACTTTTTTTTTTTTTAGAAATTGATAATCAGCCTGTAAACTTTTTTTAAATTAAATTAAATTTTTTTTTATTTATTTGACAGAGATCACAAGTAGGTGGAGCAGCAGGCAGAGAGAGAGGAGAAAGCAGGCTTCCCGCCAAGCAGAGAGCCCGATGTGGGGCTCGATCCCAGGACCCTGGGATCATGACCTGAGCTGAAGGCAGAGGCTTTAACCCACTGAGCCACACAGGTGCCTCTCAGCCTGTAAACTTTTAATTGAAAAGTTTTGTCTCATGTTATCAGACAAATACATTCTCCAACTCTAGAAACTGACATTACTTTATTCAGTGCACATAAGACTTCCTTTAATTAGCCCTTAATAAGCTTGGTTTAACTGGGATTTATGGAAGAACAGTGGTCATTAACATTAGCCAGATTAAGACTGTGTTAATTACTATTGATAGATAAAATAACGTGCAAAAATGGTTTAAATTATTCCTATACTTATGAATTGAAAATAAGTTTGAAGCTTTTAAGGGGAAGCTATATTTTATTTATACTTTAAAACTGAATATTGACTTCCATACATGTAGGCATAACAACAGTACACATGATTTCATGTTTTAAGTTTTATAACTTCTTTAGATTTACCTTGAATTAAAGATAACTTTAAAATACCATTTTGGATAATTTCCTAAGGTTAATGTATGGAAAGTTTTATACTTTAATGATTTATGATATGTGATTTTAGTTAGATACAAATGAGTATCAATTATACATTATCTTCAAAAGACATAGTTACTTCCTTTTTAGTAACTGATAGATCCACATGATTTCTTCAGTCTTGAGAGGATTTTTATGATTGTGGCAATTTTATGTTAAGGCTACCTTTTACTGTTGATAGCTACCTTTGCTATCTGTTTTCCTTATCATATTTGGAGTTAATAATAACTAAAGTTTAGCGATTTTTCCCCTCTATGCATCAGTTATTGTGCATTATATCAGGTGAAGGCATTTCTCAGGATTCCTCCAGTAGTTTCTGTGCCACCCATTGTCACACCATTTCCTTGAAATGGCTCTTGTAGAATATATACAATATTGAATGTTAGTCAAAGCAAATCAACCAACAATGAGCTCTAGATTGATGGAACTAATGGAATTTGCGTAGCTTTCATTCCACAGAAAATTGTGCAACCTAGCAATTAAATTTTATAGGGTTAATATCCTCTCTTCTAAATGATGTAGACTTTCCTCTTCCATTTAAAGGTCTGTAATACTGCCTGAGTGGCTCAGTGGGTTGAACTCCCAACTCTTGATTTCAGCTCAGGTCATAATCTCAGGGTCCTGAGATTAAGCACCCTAGTACTTTGTGCTAGGCATGGAGCCTGCTTAAGATTTTCTCTGTCCCTCTTCCTCTGTGCACCCCCCCAACCCCCCACCATATATACGCTTTCTCAAATAAATAAATAAATATCCATAACAAGACTTTTCATATAGTCTCAAGCAAAATGAATTATAAATAAATATAATCTCTGGCCCCAGCATGGACTCTGACTCAGCTTTTCCCAAACATAGTAATGTATCAACCTTTTCAAAAAACCCATGTGCCCAATTTAGAAAATTTAGAGTCACGTGTGATGTGTCTCTCTTCCCTTATGCTGCATCTACTTTCATTCATAATACGCCTTATTATTCTTATTTATTATTACAAATAAATATGTCTGTTTATTCTTCTTCCAAACCATATGTAGGACTCCTATTCCTCTCTCCATTGCAACTACTACCAGTGTGGTAGCCCAAGTTAGCCTAATTCCAGTCTGCCTGCTTTTATTCTTTGTCTTTTATATCCTTGCTCCTTATAACAGTTAACTGTGGTGATTGTAAAACATAAATTAAATCATGAAATTTGCCTTTTAAAAAGCCTCCAGTGGCTTTTTATTGTGCCTCGAAGAAAATTCAACTTCTGGAAAACCCTGCACAATAAGGAATGTATTCTGCCTCTGCTCTCAAAACGCTGTAAGTTACGCTTCCCCTTATGTTCTCTCCCTGTTTCTTGAGGTCCCCAAATGCACTGTATACCTTTCTTCTCCTAGGCTTTGTTAAGTCTGAGCAATGAGCCTCTCTTCTCTTTATTTTGACTTTTGTAACTCCTGCTCATTGTCCAGCCTCTGCCTAATATCCTTTCCTGAATGGGAAATGGGTTAGTTCTCTTGTTCTCTCAACCTGTTACATACCATACCATGCTGTTCTTTCTGTAGCACTTGGAAGAATGTATAACTTTTATTTGCAAATCTCTTTGCTTCATAACTGTACTCCTCCATGAGACAGTCAGGCTGCTGAGGGCAGGGCTGGCTTAGTTGCACTGATGGGCATGTGTTGTCAGCACTTGTTTGTACAGCAGATAATCTAGGAGGGAAACGGTAGGATTTGGGAACTAGAAGAAACCTTGAGCTAGCATTTGGTAATGTACACCTATGTATTTCAGCAGCAGGTGGCGGCATGCTAGAGCTGGTTCCCAAAAGTCAGTCTTTGAATTGTCAAAGAATTTTTAAGCTAATTGTTAAAATAAAGTCAGTTAAAATGAAATTACATGAATCTAGAAATAAATAAAAATAATGGCTCTAAATACTCAAAACTTTAAAAAAAATATGAACACTTAATGAACACGTGCTCTGTTAGGCAAGAATACTTTTCTATAAATATCCATCTCACCACTGGCTTTCTTTTTACTCTTGGAATTAATTCCTCTATACTCTCACCAGTTAAACTATTTCCTTCATTTCAGAGCTAAGTTCAAGCTACACTTTGCTTAGTGTCAGCATTCCAGAATTTTAACATGTAAAGTTTTAATTCTCATTTTCACATCTATTTTTTCTTTCCATTTAATCTGAGACATAAAATGTTAATATTGTTGGCATTTCCATTTTACAGATGAGTAAATGGAATCTCAAAGGACATCATTTCTTGCCTGACATTTTGTGACTTTTAAGGTAGTGTCACTAAAGGCAGGACCCACTGTTTGGTCTGCTCCTTCAGTGTTTATTCTAAGTTATCCCAAGAGAGAAAAGAAGGTTCATTCTTTTAAAAAAAATATGTATTAAATTAGAAATCCAGGAAGTTGATTTCTAGTTTGATTTTACTAGTACTTATCCAGGTGAACTTGAAGACATAATGTAACCTTTATGTATCTTACTTTACTAAGGTTGGGTAGTTGCAGGGATTAGAATTAAAAGCTCTCGATATATACAATTCTGTGATTATATAAAGTAATATTAACATAAGTATATGGTATCACAAAGTCACTCAAGTCAACCTCCCTATTATGGAGAGGGAGGTAGGATGTTACTATGGTGATTCGAGAACAGACTGTAGTAAAGCATTTAGATTCCTTAGACATAATTCATAGACTATAGAGAATATGAAAATAAAATTTGAGTCAGTACCCTGTCAACTTTATTATTTATCACTTCCCAGTTTTTTACCCTTGACCAAAAAATTGCCCTAAAAGATGTAAAAAAAAAAAAAACACCTTTTGTGACTCTATATTCTTGTTTAATAACTATTTTTTAAGTCATCCTTCTGCAATTGTCCCCCAAATAATACGTATTCTCTATATCTGAGCTGTTTATATGATATATTCCTTGGATTATGCTATAAACTCTTTGTGGCAGGGACCTTGTCTTTTTATATGCTCTATAAAGTACCATGCATACCTAGGGAATTTTATGAATAATAATAAAAAAGGAGGCCAAGAAAAAAAAAGCTTTCATCAGCAGTGTTTTATTTTGCATGTGAATTTAGGGATGAATTTATGCTATTGTCCATATTTCTAGAGAAACAGCTGCTTATATTACAAAAGTTGACTATGAAGAAAGCATGTGATATTACATCTGAACATTTACATTGCTGGTAAAGGAAAAATAAATGAAGCAATACAATTTGCTTTTTCCTGTCCATTACAAAAATATTGCCAAGTCTGGCATGTGGTTCATAAAAACCAAACATTTTCTAACACAGCTGTGCATGAGGAAATGAAATACTGCAGGTATAAGAAACCACCTGTTTGCCAGAACAGGAGTTTCAAAAAAGATAAACAGCGGAATTTTATACTAGTCCCTGTTGCAGGTCTATTCTACTATTAAATCTAAAGCCTTAGTCCTCGTTCTTCAAACAGGTGCTTTGCATGTGAATTGAAGGCTCCATAAGCCCATGGATGGTTCACTAATAAACCCCACTGGTTTTTCTATTCAGTACACAAGATGATATTGAATACAACTGTCAAAGATAATTTTGCAACCATTTCAGTTTTAAACGCCCCAAATTATAATAAACCACAAATTCCTGTTTACTCAAAATGCTCTCCTTTCTCTCCTTCATCTTAGTTGCAAAACTCTCATGAACTTGACAGTGTTCTCCCTTGATGGAGAGAGAGTCTGAAATATGCCATAAATCATACTGAGCTACCAGGGAAATTCAAATTGCTGTAAGCACAAGTACCGAGGGACCGCTTAGGCACTGCCTGAGCCATAATGCAACATTCACAACGAGATCATTGCGTCATAATCTCATTCTGGCTGTGATTTGCTTTGTGTGTAGGGGCTCAAATGTCAGAGAGAGAGAGAGATGAGAGCTGTTGTCAGGTTAGATTTCTCTCCTATTTTACATTAAGCAAACAATCAGAAAAACACCATCTATCAAATATTTCAGAAACTAAAAGCTTCCTTGAAGTTTTATGTGTATAGGACATTTCTTGATATGTGCCATGCAGGTATATTTAGCACCAGCATTTCTAGAGACAGTTAAGAGAGATTTATTTTTGCTTCTTGTTTACTAAGAGTTGTTAAGTAAGTAAACTATTGATACCATAACCACTAAAGTTAATGAAGGTATCTATCAAGTAAACAAAACCCAAGAATATTTCTAATCCATGTAAAAATCCCTCTCTGGACAATTATTTCCAAACTGCAATTATAGTCAATGTTTATGTCTTCATATTACAATAATGTATTGAATTTTTACCTATGCACGTGTATGCAGAAATAATACGCATATGTATGTTTTTGTGATTTACACGGATGGCCTCTCTCTAAGATTCATCTTTGGCAACTAGGAGATACTTTTTAGTTTGTTCTTATGTATAAGAATCCAATTACTAAAAACAAAGACAATTTGCCACATCTTTAACATCTGAATAAAGCGGTATAAGTACAGCCTTGAAGTGAAGGTACAGGTACGTGACCATTATTACTTTCATGTGTAAGCAGTAGAATTTTGCCTTACAGGGTAAAATATAACTTAGAATATAATTTTCATAAGCCTCTATAAGCCATACAGGTAGTCCTGCTTTGTTGCCTAGTTCTCATTTCATATCAGAGCAGGTAGGTATTACCTTTTAATTATCCTTACTAATTAAAACAGTTTACAGATTCCTATCATGCTGCCCAAACTGTATCTTCTCAACTTGGCAATTCTAAAAGGACAATCGTATCAACTGCAAATGAGAATACTTTTTCCTCTTCTATCCAGATAGTTTTTCTCTTTACTTTTATTTTATAGTTTGGTATCTCAACTGAGCGGATTGGCCAGACTTTGAAAACAAAGTTGAATGTTGGTTTTCCACCTTTAGATTTATAGAGAATGTGTTTCTTTTCTCTCCCTTGTGTAAAATATTCTCTGAAGGCATCTGAAAGTTTATTAAGATGAGAATTTTTTTCTTTACTAACTTAATGTCAAGAATGCTTTTTAATAATATACCTTTTTTCACATTGCGTTTAGCTAGTTGTGTCTGCCAGAACAGTAGCTAATATTATATAAATCTATTTCAGCCTTTAATCTAGAATAAAGGAACATGGTTCCTTTTTTAAGGTATGTATGCAGCACTACGAAAACATCAGCATATCCCTACATGTATATGACATTGTGATACACATGTATGTGTTTCCAGGATTAACTTATATATGGGCACACATGTATACATGCATGTATTTATATACATACATACACTTCATATTACCTACTCTATCTTATTTAGTGTGGCTTAAAATTTATTGTAGTATTAATGTTGCTTAACATCTGTGTTATAAAATGTTACTTGCTTTAAAGAAAGAGTTTCTACTTTTCTCCTTTCAAGGTTTAAAAGAAAGCAAAAGAAAAACAAAAAACTCAATTCATTCTTCTTCTTGTCCAAATTCCCATGTAGCTTAGAACCCCTTTCATACCTTCCTCAATTACACAGTATCTTCTTTTATTTTTTTTTAAGATTTTATTTATTTATTTGACAGAGAGAGAGAGAGACAGTGAAAGAAGGAACACAAGCAGGGGGAGTGGGAGAGGGAGAGGGAGAAGTAGGCTTCCCACCAAGCTGCGAGCTCAATGCATGGCTCAATCCCAGGAACCTGGGATCATGACCCGAGCGGAAGGCAGATGCTTAACGATGGAGCCAACTGGATGCCCCTACACAGTATCTTCTTAAAGGCAGATACAGTTATATCTCCCAAATCTTTATACCTTTATTTCCCCAAACCAGTTTTGTATGTTCCATGACATGTATTCAGTAAATCTCTGTGGACTGTGCATCTAAAGTTTACAAAGGCTCCTGTTCTCTCTTTGGCACAGATGACTAACTAATTATTATAGGAAAATAATAGTGAGAATGAATTTGCCATACTCAAGTCCATGTATTTTCCTTTTGAAGTACCACTGTACATTAGTCCTTATTGACTCTAGAATAACTTAGTTTTGAGTTAAATTAAGTGAACAAAAATATCATATTCTTCATCTCAAACATCATTTACTATTGAGCTAATCTGAGACGTTTGTAAAAGTGTATTTAATTGACTTGTTTATATTTGAGGACTTGAGGATAAAGTTTACTATTAAGCATGTTCCAGTAGCCATATGGTAATAAATACCATTTATGAGTCCAATTTGGAGTGAAAGTCTCATGTGGGAGGCATCACAGTCTATAAAATCAGAAGTTCGGAGTTTGAATCCTGTTGTAGCGCTACTATGTGTTCATAGCCACGCCCACATTTTCCATTTTCTTTCGTGTAAGATGGACAGTGACATTCAGTTAATAGGTTTGATGAGTGAAATATTTTTTAATGTGCATGAAAGGCTTTTGAAGCTGGCTCGTTTTATGTGGATGCCTGAAATGACTGTGGATGTGGTCATTATTCATGTGACTTAAATACACATACGTGATATTGACCAGTCCTATTGTTCAGGAAAAACATTTTCCTGATGCAAATATAAGGCTGGTTTGTAAATGACTAAATCTCAGTCCAGCTTTATCTCTTTGTCTCTCTTAAGGATAAATTCATGATAGCTGGGTCTTATCCATAAAATAAACTGTTATCTCTATTACAAGTATATTAAAGCTATTTCTCATTCATAATATAAATTTTGTCCGTGAATTTGAAAAATTCTGGGAGAGTGGCATGATGATGAGTTAATAATAATGAAACTGATGTTCTGGGCATCAGAGTCTTTACTTAGAAAATGAGGGGGGAAGTAATTTTCAAAATTTCTTATTTAAAAATTCTTTGATTTTATATGACTCCTGTTCCTTTGAAAATGGTGTACCTGACATGCTTTCTGAATTTTGTTGGTATGTTGCATCTTATATGTTTTAACTACCTTCCATAAAGTACCAGCCTGCAATAGTAATATATGCATTATTGATAATGAAAATCTTTGTATATACTTAATGAAATAAGTTTATCATAACCTATTAGTTATCAAGAGTATTTTTTCTTAGAATTAAAATGCCAACAACCAAATTTTTAAGGGACAAACACTATTCATATTTGATGATAATTGAAGTTTAAATCTGGCTTTTATTTTATTTATTTTATTTTTTAAAGATTTTATTTATTTATTTGACAGACAGAGATCACAAGTAGGCAGAGGGACAGGCAGAGAGAGAAGAGGAAGCAGGCTCACCACTGAGCAGAGAGCCCGTTGCGGGGCTTGATCCCAGGACCCTGGGATCATGACCTGAGCCGAAGGCAGAGGCTTTAACCCACTGAGCCACCCAGGCACCCCTAAACCTGGCTTTTAAATTCAAACATATTTTAATGCAATATTTTTTACAGACCCTCTTTTTTCCAAGTAACGGTGATATCCAAAATGCATTTATTTGAGGCACTTAGAAAAACTATTTTAGAATTACATGGGTTAGTAATTTTACAACCTAACTCTTAATATTAAGATCATAGCATATAAGGTATAACATTTTATACAAAATAATAATGAGCCTGTACAATTGAATTTAGAATAGGAATTTTTAATATCAAATAGAAGACATGCAGTGTAAGGATTAAATTATCATATTGTGAAAAAGTTATGCAGGTGAACACTATGTTTTATGAGTATAAAGTACAGTCTGAATAAATCTATGAAAAGCTCTTTTTTCAAGTGCAATTATTTGCTATAATGTGTAATTTTTCCTACTCTTATGTTTATTTTAATTTTAATATGAAAGAAATGATCATCCCATTTTCTTTGAAAGTGGTATAAAGGTAAAACCACAAACCTCTTGAAAGAATTCCTTTGTTCCCAATCACATGAATGTTGTTGGAACAAAATTTTGCCACCTGCCAGAGGCTTTAAAAATTAAATCAAAAGGCTCACTGCTTCAACATACTCAAACCAAAGGTAGGCTTCTGGATGAAAATGTAATGACTAGATCATTCTCATCATACACTTATTATTGTGCAACAGAAATGATGGCTCTTTCGCTACCATTCACAAGAGAATAATTCATAAATAAAAATGAAAATATTTAAATCATGAATAATTATTCTTTCGTCCTACCTGAAAAATAGAATCAGGTTCTGAAATTGAGGGTGTCTCACTATGCTCGGTATTAAAACTTCCCAAAAGAAAAAGAGAGGAAAAAAAGGTGAAGTATTTCTAACACTAGTTAAAACAATTCAGTGTTGGCATGCTTCATTAACTGTTTGCATACAAGACAAAAGTGCTTTCTGATGAAGTGGAAAACCAACTTGGGACCAATTTTCCACAACATAAATTCAGCACTCATTCTACCTCTTGATACCTTTGTATTCAAACTACCAAGAAGGTTTTTCATATCTGTCATATCATAATCATTTTAATACTCCTATTTGAGTTCTCCAATCCTTGAAAATATTTTTATTTTGGATTATTTCCTGAGAAGAAATTTAAGATTAATATTTACTATTTTTTAAAATACATGTGAATTAATTGCATTGGCAGTTATCAAACTGATTTAGTAAATCAATTCGTTCCATGTAAAAAAACATGATAAAAGAGTTTTTAAACGGACAGCTTAAATAAAATCTTGGTTACACTCAATTTTATTCTCTCTCTTTGTCTCTCCATGTATACATATATGAAAGGATCACAAGGCCTGTGATGTATTAGACATCATTGCAAATTTAACCATCGTATACAATATCATTTTGATACCAACTGAAGAGCTGGCACCTCTGTAAACTAGCAAAGGAAGTGAGTGCCAAGTTGGAGGAACACCATTCATGATCATTGTGTCACAGTAATGTGGCTTCAGTGGTAGGTATGTCAGTTCTGTCAGACCAAAAGAGAATAGCTACAAAGTGCTACCAAACACAGTGAGGTCATCCACAGTCCTTACAGAGTGTCAGTTATCTTTTGGTTTGGTACATTGTATCTCATCTTCATTAGCAATGTGTCAGAGATCACCTTCCCTTCCGCAGAGAACCTGGGAGACAATGTCTGTCTTCACCTCTCCTCTTCTCCAGACTCTTTTCTAGACTGCATGAGGAAGGAAAGGGACATTGTAAATTTTTTATTATTAATAGAAGCATAACTTAGAGTTAGTTGATGAACAAAGAGAATCACATGTTAATTTTTCACATCATACAAATCTCTCAAAGTACTGTGGGCCGGCTTTTTTTGTGGGAAAAATTTCTTTGGTAAAGGCGCTCAAAAATGTTACATGAATACATATTTTTAATGTGTGGAAAGGAATCAGTTTCTAAATATTCATACTATGAAACATTATTTTATCACATTTAATATATTCAATAGCTATACTTAAAATTCATTTTATTAAAGTTGAATATCATATTCACACTACACCAAATGTCTTAAATCTTTGAATTTTAAAATATTTCTAAGTACTGATATTGTGATATCAGAGAGAGAAATTAATCATACTCAAATATTTCCTTTGGTATTAAAAATCAAATCCTGGGGGCACCTGGGTGGCTCAGTGGGTTGAGCCTCTGCCTTCAGCTCAGGTCATGATCTCAGAGTCTAGGGATCGAGCCCCACATCGGGCTCTCTGCTCTGCGGGGAGCCTGCTTCCCCCTCTCTCTCTCTGCCTGCCTCTCTGCCTACTTGTGATCTCTCTCTGTCAAATAAATAAATTAAATCTTTAAAAAAAAATCAAATCCTGTTACTTATTTATTTAAAAATGACATCATACTGCATTAAAATCATGTATGATTCAAGTGAGTGACTATCCCTGATATAAAGAATACGTGGAGGTAGTAGAAGTTTAGTATTTTAAAAATATGGCTATTGATTCAGTGAACTAAATATGTTGAACATAAAAAACATTAGATTCTTTTAATATACAGAATCTTTTAATATTCTTTTAATAAACTAGAGATCTATGGATTTTTTTTCTGTAATGTCCCATGTAAATCAGGAGTTTTATCTAACCAAGTTTTAAATCAATCCACTACTTAGGAAACAGTTCAATATGATGCATTTTGTTAAAGTGCGCTTTGTCTTAGTGGTTCTGGAATTCAAGCCATTTTACATAAATACTGCTTCATACATGTATATGTTCATAGACTACTCTGCCAATAGGAGAAAAAAATAAATGAGATCAAAGGAAGTGTTTCTGTTTATTATTTTGATTAAAATACTAGTAGGCCAAATATCTCCTTTGAAAGTTCCTTTGTTTTGACTTATTAGCAGGATATGATGCTAGAGATGATAAGATAGTGCCTTTGATGTAGGAGGAGCTAAATGAGTGAAGAGTTCCATTACCATTTGGCACCTGGGTTCTCTAAGGTATGGAGTTTACTCTCATAATCTACTGGTTGCAATAGTTTCTATTTAGATACCAAGGACAAGCTGGGACAAAATAGGTTTTCATTCTTCTGTTTCAGTTGTATCAATTTGATTAGTCTTAATTCCTAAAAATTCCCAGTTATTGGAAAGTATAAAGCCGGAATCCCTGGGCTTGGATATTTTACTTTTTGAAAGTAATGTGTAAGAGTTTGGCCTCATGAGAACTTGTTCATGCTTCTGAGCACATGGGTGACAAAGTTGGTAGAGTTACAATTAGGATTCCATCTGCAGTGGTTCTCTTTGGCCTCTTGAACATCAAAGTGGTTAATTAAGTTCTACTGTGGAAAGTTGAAGGATTTACCTTGTTTGTTTTGTCTTTTAGAACATTTAGTTCATTTTTCACTTAATCTTTCGATTTGATGCTTTTTTGATTCGCTATTTTTATGGCAACTGTGCATTTAGTTTTTAAGTATGTTTTGAAATATAAGATAAATGAAAAATTAACAAATTAGAAAATAAGATTTGAAAACATCAGTAATCACAGAAGATTGGTAAATTACATGAAGTGGTTTTATATTGCTATTATTATATTACTATTCATTGAATATGCTAACATTACATTTCACAAGTAGAGTTCTAAAGATACATTTATTATTCCAGATAATTCTTGTAACTGTAGCATATCAGTGTCCTCATATCTGACATATTAGCTTAAACTAGAAGAAACTAAGTAGACATGTCATCTCAACCATTATAGTGTATTTAGCATTGATAGAAATATCAAAATTGCTCTCACATTCTTTTGAAAATAGAAATAGGCCTTCATTCTATTTCATAATAAATTATCACTTTTCATAATCCTATTTACATTAGGTATATTATATATATAGGGTTTCATATATATATACATACATATATATATAAACATAATTTACTTTAATTGAAACATAACTTTTGGACTAATGTAATGTTTCTAACATAAATATATATTTCTCACTATGTAATTTTTTAAAGTATTAGCTGTTAGAACATTATCTGATTTATATCTGGCCAACATATAATGTTTTATTTTTTTAATTAAAACATTTTTTAAAGATTTTTATTTATTTATTCGACAGAGAGAGACACAGTGAGAGAGAGAACACAGCAGGGGGAGTGGGTGAGGGAGAAGCAGGCTTCCCGTGGAGCAGGGAGCCTGATGCGGGGCTCGATCCCAGAACCCTGGGATCATGACCTGAGCCAAAGGCAGACACTTAACCACTGAGCCATCCAGGTGCCCCACATATAGTGTTTTAGAAGTGGCCATTTGTATAAATCAGACACAATTGTATTTTAGACTTTGCATATAATACAAAAAAAGAGAACAATTTATATGCTGCTCAATATGATGGAATTCTTTAGCACAACTATCCCAGCTTTGCAGTGAGGTGCTTTATTTTCCTAAAATAAACACTGAAAGCTATGCCCAGCCCAGCCACTCAGTGCACACATTTAACACTCACCAGGAGGGAGGTTTGGTGTGCTGAGCCCACTAAGTTTTAGATCTCGGAAGGGGCTTTACACCCTGTGGTGTAGACACACTTCTTTCAGCAGAAAGTATGTCATTAAAATACTGCCCTCTTGCAGTGACTTCACACTAGTGTAGTTGGAATTGTTTTTAGTCACTACACAGCATGAAAAGCATTTTAGTATTTTCCTGAAGTAATTTACCATTTGTACACAGGTCACAATGGGGGGAAATCAGTTTCTTCATGACAAGCAATAGTGACTTAAATCCAATATGTCAAGAATCATTTTCAATTTTTGCAAAAGAAGAAAAAAAGGAAGGAAGGAAGGAAGGAAGGAAGGAAGGAAGGGGAAAGAAAGGAAACCATTGTGCCATGATAATTACACTCATATATTTATGTATTTACATATTTATAAAACAAAAATGAAACTGAGTCATAGGGACATTTATCTTAACTTTTATCAATTCAAAACCCAATTAAATAGATAATTTAAATGATTCACTGTGAATGAAAACATAGACTAGAATACAATATGTTTTATTGGTTAACTTAAAAATGTTTAAACTGCTTCTTTTGGCATCATGGAAACACATTCTCAATGAAAACATTGTGCGTTGTATTATTAACTCACAGCATATGATCTCCATTTCTGCCTCCCTAGATTTCTACCCCCCTGGGATAGAAACAATGTGGACTCACACATTTATTATATTAATTAGAAATCACTACCTAATATAATTATTCTGGCAAGCACATGGTGAGTACTGAAAATATTATTGACAGAATTTCTCCATTTAACTCTGGTGTTAAAAAGATTTGCATGTCTAAAACTGCCTTGATTAGATATTGTTTTTGACGACTCTGCTCAGTGTTTTACTATATGCACATTAAGCATGAGGACTTTTAGCACGTCTGAAGGAACATCTGCTCTGTCTTTTTGTTGCTGGGTTCATGGTATAATTAGCTCTATATTTCACCAAATACAATTTTGCTCCCATGGCGGACAAAGCAGCATGAAGAAAACATAAATAATTGCAGATTAGAGAAACAGAAGGCAAAGTGGGTGTAGATGGCTTTGATAAAAAAGGGTTAAGGAGAATAGAAGGTCAGCTCATTATTAAGAAAAAAAGGAGGCAGTTAAAATTAGATATGGTCTTTGTAATTAAAGAAAACACACACAGATTTTTCTTTTAACAATGTCTGCTATCTGGCCAAATAGTTCAGTGACTTGCAGTGATGTAGTTTGTTTTGTGTTTATTTAGACAACTCTTTAAGAAATATGCACATTTGGATACATACACACAAAATTTGATTATTAAAGGAAATGTTGAAAAAATAGAGGAAGTTTTGTGTTAAGTTTCCCAGAGTGAAAAACACTCCTTTTAAAAAGATAAGACCAAAGATAAATAAATAAATAAATAAATAAATAAATAAATAAATAAATAAAAAGATAATACCACCTTTATAGAATCCAGTTAGCACACAGAGGCCAGATTGTCAGGTTTTTATAGCCTGACAGTCCAATTTCACTGTGCCTCCAAACAACCATTAGTCAACATATTTGCCTATGCCAGTTGTATTCCCTTCATGTTAGATCCGTGTTCAATTTGGGAGTCTTCACTCTATTAAATATCTGGCCAAGTGTGCCTCATTGTTTAACATTACACCATTATGGAAAGGAATATTACATAGTACACACAAAGTATACAAAAGAGCCAATGTTGAAATCGTGTGTTTTGGCAACTGACAACATAACTTGTACAGTTTTTTAAAATATGCTATATGACCGGTGATTACATTAGCTTCATAAATGTGAAATGGTATTTTCCTCATCTTTTGCTTTTTACTACAAATCATAAAATATCTTGATGTGTTAATAGAGTACTAACTTAGTACTTACTGTATTTGTATCAGAGAAAGTCCTCAAAAGTCGGTAAAACAAAGTAATAACCTGTCTTTGTTTTGTTTAGGAAAAAAAAGATGGACAAAGGAGATTCTGATCTTACAGGTGTTCATCCAGTAGCATAAAATGGGTGAAAGTACCAAAACATACTTTCTATTTCATTCTATATCTGAAGCATAAAACTCACATATCACCTCAATTACTCTACACACACACAAAAATAAAATGCAGAAAGCAATACTAAGTGATAAATTACTATATTACTGTGTTGAAGGACATTTTGAGAGGTAACTGTATAATGAAGCATAAATAATTTCTTTATATATTTTGGATACAAACTCTTTATTAGGTAGGTGATTTGCAAATATCTTGTCCTATTCCATAGGTTGCCTTTTAGTTTTGTTCTTTCCCTCTCTGTGCAGAAGATTTTTATTTTGATGAAGTCCCACTACAAGTAGAGCACATGCAGCACATATTGTAGACACTCTCTAAGGCACCAGGCTCTGGGGGCTGCAAGACCTCTTCTTCATAAGACCACTGCTTTCAGGGACAGGAGCCATAACTGGCTTTTCTAACACAGAAGAAGGCAGGGAGCTTTAAAAAAATCTAGATTTACATCGAACCAAAATCATAGTCGGTATTTTTTTTTTTTTTAAGTTGCAGGTAAAGTCAGTTTTGAGAACCACTGAACTCTAGTCTAACTTTTCTTGATTTGAGGCACATTTACATGTTTTTGTCAATATAAACTTGAAAACCACCAGTTATTTCATATCCATTACACAATTCCATCTGTGGAAAACTTGGTTAGAAAGTATTTGTCTAAATTATACACAATGACCACTAAGAATGTGAAAGTCCTTCAGGTTTTTGAGGAAAACAATAGTGGATCCTTCATTTTTATTTTGCTCCTTTCCTTGCTTTTTCCTGTGTATCATGGTTTCCTGTACCCTCATTTTATGGCTTATAATTTTAAGTACAGAGAAAACAAAATCACATGGAGAGGCTTTATTAAACTAAGTATATATGCCTTTATCTCAAGGTTTGGACATATACAGTTTGAAAACTAGAAAAACTTTTTAGTCAAATTAGCTTATATGGCTATTCTGAATGAATATGTTTTACATATGCTTTGCAGTATTTTGAAGAAAAGAATTAAGGAACTAAGGTTCTGCAATTTGTTTTGGCTTGGCCAACCTAGTATATAGAAGGATATGAACAGGCTAATTTTGATTTCAAAATCCAAGTCTTTCTATGACATCAGTGTCTTTCTTGTTGGTCATGGAAATCAAGGATATCTGATTCTTTTCATTACATTATATTTGTGACAAATACACAAAAAACCATAATTTCCTTTTCTGGGCATTTCAAATAAATTATTAAAGTTTTGTCATATGATTTTTTGGCCTTACTCCTTAATGCTAGTGATCATGATTTGATTCTAAGAATGGAAATTATAGTAAAGATTCTTGTTCTGCTTTTTTACTTCAGATATTTTGCCTCTTTGGTTAGGTTTATTCCTAGGTATCCTATGGTTTTGGGTGTAATTGTAAATGGGTTTGACTCCTTAATTTCTCTTTCTTCTGTCTTGTTGTTGGTGTAAAGAAATGCAACTGATTTCTGTGCATTGATTTTATATCCTGACACTTTACTGAATTCTTGTACAAGCTCTAGCAGTGTTAGAGTGGAGCCTTTTGGGTTTTCCACATATAGTATCATATCATCTGCAAAGAGTGATAGTTTGACTTCTTCTTTGCCGATATGGATGCCTTTAATTTCTTTTTGTTGTCTGATTGCTGAGGCTAGGACTTCTAGTACTATGTTGAATAGCAGTGGTGATAATGGACATCCCTGCCGTGTTCCTGACCTTAGCGGAAAAGCTCTCAGTTTTTCTCCATTGAGAATGATACTTGCGGTGGGTTTTTCATAGATGGCTTTGATAATGTTGAGGTATGTGCCCTCTATCCCTACGCTTTGAAGAGTTTTGATTAGGAAGGGATGTTGCACTTTGTCAAATGCTTTTTCAGCATCTATTGAGAGTATCATATGGTTCTTGTTCTTTCTTCTGTTAATGTATTGTATCACATTGATTGATTTGCAGATGTTGAACCAACCTTGCTGCCCTGGAATAAACCCCACTTGGTCGTGGTGAATAATCCTTTTAATGTACTGTTGGATCCTATTGGCTAGTATTTTGGTGAGAATTTTCGCATCTGTGTTCATCAAGGATATTGGACTGTAATTCTCTTTTTTGATGGGATCCTTGTCTGGTTTGGGGATCAAGGTGATGCTGGCCTCATAAAATGAGTTTGGAAGTTTTCCTTCCATTTCTATTTTTTGGAACAGTTTCAGGAGAATAGGAATTAATTCTTCTTTAAATGTTTGGTAGAATTCCCCAGGAAAGCCATCTGGCCCTGGGCTTTTGTTTGTTTGGAGATTTTTGATATTATTATTCCAAACACATTCTCACATTAGATCTCAGGCCTCTAAATTTCCCTGTATGTGTGTATATGTGTGTGCGTCAATGAGTTTGTGTATATAAAGAATTAATAAAAAAAAAAACCCTGAAAGTTGTTTTCATTGTACACACAAAGGAAATGTTCAATATTAGCATAATTAGTATGGAATTAACGAGACTGTAACTAACCATGCCCATGTTAATAAAGTTACTGATACAAAATAATATAAATACAGACAGTAAGAAGGCATATATTTCAGGGGAGTTGGAATCACTTTTATTTACATGCACACATAAGAGTACACACCTGGAGAAACAGATCTTACTTTATCTTTCCTGCTCTACCTTTCCAGATCAAATACATAAGGCTTTGTCAAATTCTCCTTTAAATTAAACTCTGAAGATGGTACATGAGTAGATAGATGGGATACAAAAGTTCTCTCTGTTGCTTCTGCTCAGAACAGGGGAGGGAGTATCCTTTTTCTAGCCCTGGAAGCCCAGGAATTGTTTAATAGTATTTTTGCCATTTGGGTTGCATAGTTCATAAATCTCTTTAATGCCCAAATTACATTACATTTAATGAAATTTTACTCCTAATTCATTTGATTTAGCTACTTGCTTGCCTCTAATTTGTGGGTCAGAGAATTTCAGCAATTTTGTCTGAAGTGGTATTGAATTGTTTTAAATATGTGAATAGTGCAGTTCTGTCATCCTATTAAAACTCATTTTTGAAATGAAAGCTCATATGTCTCCTTATTTATATCATCAGCATGAAGCTTCAAATTATAACAATATTGTCAGGTTTTGACTTATTTTATCTTGAGATTTTAATAATAGACTTTTGAGGTTCAGGAAAGTGATATGTTTTGAGCTATATCCTGATATAAATAAGAGAGTTATCCAAATATAAGTAAGGAGAACTCTGAGACTAAGATGCTTTCAAAAGATGAGTGCCACCCCTGGTTTGAGAATGAATAATTTATAAGAATAACCAGAGGTAAATTTGTACTAAGACTATTTTCCTTTACAAATGTGGAAAATTAGCAAATTTCTTGTACTCAGTACAGTTCCCACATAATTTTCATTATTGCTGAGGGAGATTCTCTGTTGAGTTAGAATTAGAACTATGAAAATAGGTTTTCTATTTTAAATATATGGTGAATGATAGTTCAAGTAGAAATGGGACTGCAAATACCATTTTCTACGTACATAGTGGTTTGAATAGGCTTTTGAGATTGGCTTCTCAATTAGAACTCTACTGAACATTAGTTTTAGGGAAATTTATGATGTAAACCATTTATAAATACAGAGTTATTTCTATACATTTCCCACAACACAAAAGCAGTTTATAGAATAGACAGTAAGCAATAATAAATTTTAAATAGTTAAAGTTATCATATTGTTTAAATCATGTCTCCAGCTTTAGATCTTTCTAGGTCCCCAGTGACTACAATTAAATGAAACCAAGTTTCAACTAGTGCATATTGATTGAAGTTGTTTAACTATTTCTGTCCTCATCTATCTTTCTTTCTTTCTTTCTTTCTTTCTTTCTTTCTTTCTTTCTCTCTTCCTAATTTTATTTGTTCATGAGAGAGAGAGAAAGAGAGAATGAGCAGGGGGGGCAGCAGAGAGACAGGGAGAAAGAGGCTCCCCACTGAGCAGGGAGCCACACCTGGGGCTCAATCCCAGGACCTTGGGATCATAACCCATGGTACACACTTAACCATCTGAGCCACCCAGAAACCCCTGTCCTCCTCTTTCAAGAAAACAACTCTACTCATGTTAATAATGGTGCCTACAATTTACTGAGCACTTAGAATGGATGGACAAGCCAGTGTATTACTTGTGTTAAGCCATTCAATAAAATAATGTAATAAAGAGACAGGGTCGGTGATGCTTCTGTCCTGATCTAGTGCAAAACTGAGACAAAAAAAATTCCCCAAGAGGTCGAACTAGGATTTGAATCCTGATTGGATGCCAAAGTTTGCAACCCAAACTACAAGGTGAACTGTTAAGAGCCTGGCAGTGAAATCACAATGTGGGAGGCAGAGTAGCGATTTTGGTAGAGGGCTTTCCCAATAATTTTTGTTTAGGAAAAAAACGAATATTTATTTAAACCCATGGGCCAAATGTTAGGTATTATACATTAGCTTACAAATACAAAATAGAAAATAACACCTCAAAGAAGTACAAGAGATTTTAGGTTAGAAGGACCCTTGATTCATGCTACTTCACAAAAATGATTCCTTAATTTGAGAAGTAAGCCAATAAATAAATTTGAGATGACTGGTTTATTTGAGTGGTATTTATCATTCAAAATACTAGTTTTCTTTAAGCTTGATTTAGATTTAATTTTAAATCTCTTGGAATTGAAAATGAATGTTAAATTTAAATGCAGTGTTGTTGGACTCTCTTTTTTTGCCCCACTCCCAGTGCCCTAACTTTTCCTCAAAAGCACTGGCTATAATTATTTGCCCTACAAAGTTGTGTGTGTGTATGTGTGTGTATGTGCATGCACAAACTTGTTGTTTGTTCCTTCTGCCAAAAAATGTCATTTTCCCTTCATTAATCTACATTTCCAATGTTCCCTTTTCTATGAAGACTTTCCCCACTTGAGTGAGCATGTGCTTGACCTATGGTGCTTTGTTTGTATCTGTAAAATAGCAAATGGAGATTCATCTCTAATACATCATAATATAATTTAACTCTCAGAGCTTTTTGATGCCATTGTCTTAATTTTCATAAAACATTAAATAGTTTTCCTTATATTGTCTTTTTATGCTTTCAAAAGTCACCTATAGTTCTAGTGCAGTTATTACAACTACCATATGCATTAAGCCATTTAGAGGAATGCAGTTCATATAAACCAGACATTTCCATTTTGTGTCTCAAATCCAAGATATATAAACAACCCAAATACCTTTTTCCTTTCTTGGTCATGTATGAACACCTCAAGGGCAGAACCATATCCTTTCTGTAGTCCCCAGTATTTGGGGCAGTGATTCCATTCAGTGTCCACTCAGTAAATCAAATTAACAAATGAGTTAATGAGTGTGAATCCTGAAAACAAAGAAATATTAAATCAACTGTTTTATTTTTTTAAAAGATTTTTTTTATTTATTTGACAGACAGAGATCACAAGTAGGCAGAGAGGCAGGCAGAGAGAGAGGAAGGGAAGCAGGCTCCCCAATGAGCAGAGAGCCCGATGCGGGGCTCGATCCCAGGACCCTGAGATCATGACCTGAGCCGAAGGCAGAGGCTTAACCCACTGAGCCACCCAGGTGCCCCAACTGTTTTATATTTTTAAGATATACTATTTCCAATGAAAACCTAAACAGCAAGGTATGAAAGAGGTGTATCATCTGAGACCATCCACTCATTAGCCGTTTGGCTACTCCGTAAATGAGAAAAATGTATTTCAGGGTCATTATCTCTGCCTGTGAACTCTATCTCTCAAAATTGTTACTTTATGAGGAGGTCAATTTAGGACATCTCAAATTTACAGTTTCTGAAAAGAATTGGTGATCTTACCCCAAACCCACTCATTCAGTCTTGTCATCTCTGTTATTGGTAATTCCATTTTGTACTCCCTTGTTCGTGCCCCAAACCCTGGAACAATTGTAGACTCTTTGTTCTCTTCTACCCACATCTGATGTATCCCACAAATCTACCCACCTCTTTCCCCTTCATACCTCTTGCCTGGATCACTATAAGGGTGTTTTTAACTTGATTTCTTGCTTCCTGTCTTGTCCCATAGAGCTGTCAGAGTGGTCCTGTGAGAGTACCTATGTCAGACCAGGTCACTCTTCAGGGTATACATCCCCAATTCTTCCTGTTTCATGTAGAGTAAGATAATAAAAGCTCTTGATAACCTTTGATACTGCATAATTGGCTCCTGGGTGCTTCTCCACTTTGCTTTTCCTCCAATGCTCACTTTTACCTGCCCGCCCTTAGCCATTCGGGCCTCTCGGCCATATCTGAAATATGGTAGGAACACTTCTGTCTCCCGGTCTTTGCATTGCTCTTCCTTCTTTTTGGAATCCTCTTCCTCCAGAGATCCATAGATCTTGTTATCTCATATCCTTCCAATGTTATTTTCTCTTTAAGGCTTTAAATAGGCCAACAACCCTATTTTACATTGCACCCTACCTCCTCAATATATAAATACTCCCTATCCTCTTTTTCTGCTTTTGGTTTTTCTCCATGGTACTTATCACAGTCTGACAAGTCATATAATTTATTGAGCATATAATTATTAGAATGCAGCCCCATGGGTCCTGGGACTTTGATGTCCAATTTGCTCATTGCTCATCTCTGTGTCTAGAACGGTGCCTGCAACCAATGTTTGTTGGAAGAATGACTTAACAAGAGGTGTAAGTTTTAGAGTCCAAAAATATATTAAAAGCAATATCACTAAACAGATTTAACTAAGAAAAATATTATGAGCATGTCAGTTGTTCTTTAACAAGAGTACTAATTTTTCCAGTGAGTTCTAAGGATTAAAAAAGAGGGCTTCCAAGATTCTTCGCACTGAGAAATGATGGTGAAACAGTTAAAACATTTATTTTGTAAATGTGACATGCTCTAGGAGCTACACATCACTTCAGCTCATGTTTACACATTATGCTACTATAACTGCTTAAAATGTAGGGATTTTTAATTGAATTTTATGGCTGGCCTACATTGTTGATAGTAATTTTTATGTTATAGCTTATGAGTTTAGTCATAGAAGGATATAGAGAAATTTCCATTGATGTAATAAAATATCTATAAAAACAAAATGGTATTTCCTTAGTAGGTAGTTATTTTATATATCTCTAAATCTCTGAGCACTCAATTATAAAAAAATGCATTTTGAGAATGAATATTTAGTAAATTAAATAACTTTTTTTAAAACAATAAGAATTAATGATATATTCCTGGATCTTTTACATAGAATATATATTTTTAATAAACTGTTCTGTTTTTTCAAAGTACCATAGTGATATATTGACAGGTAGGAACCCCAAACTTGCCCCAAATTTCCTTATTAGTTGTATCCATAACCAAGCAGATTATTTATTTTAACCCATGGCATTTAAAAATATACTTAATATTTATACTTTATCAGTGGGACTTTATTTAGTGCACCAAGAGAGTTATGAAAAGCTGTACTTTTGTTCTTTCATATTGTTATTGTCTTCTTTAAACAATTTTATTTTAATTTGGTAGAACCACTTAACATGAGATTCACTCTCTTTAATTTTTAAGTGTCCAATACAGTATTACTGACTGTAGGTACAATGTTACACAGAAATTCTCTAGTGCTTATTCATCTTGCTTAACTAAAAATTTATGCTCATTGATTAGCAGCTCTTTATTTCCCCCTCACCCCAGCTAAGGGAAATAAGCCAACTCAGAGAGAAAAATACTACATGATTCCAGTTATATGGCATATCTAAAATAATCAAATTTAGGTTATTGTCTTTTATAAAGTTTTTTTTTTAAGATGGCCAAATAAGTTTTTTTAATTGGGTATTATATTATTAACCTATACTTAAGTTAATCAAATAATTAACTGAAATTTTCAGGACTCTATTTTCCTTAGGAACACTTCAAATTTTATATTTTCAAAAAGCTTATGCATTAATCAAGTTTAATGTGAACTCAAGCTGATTCTTTTTCATAGTAATAGTAAAATATCATTTTACTTATTTCATCATGAGAAACGATGATGAAAAATGGGGATGTTCCATTATTATTGACCTTTAAAATCTCTTAAGTTAAGGATTATGAATACTTTTGGTTGAAAGCCTACATAATCTTGCTATTTTCTTTTTCTTCTATATATTCCCACTCAACAGCACTTTCTTGAATTTTAAAATGGATAACATTCATTTGACATTTTGCAGTCTAAAAATTAAATTTTCATGCTTGCTTTGAATGCATCTGGGAAGATAGAAATGAAATTTTGACAGAAATAAAAATGCCACTGGGAATATTATTGATTACCTGGATTGTGTGGCTTTCATTTACCAATTAAAACATATTAGCCAAGTCATCTGGAAGTGGATTGGTATCTATTTTTTCAATCATTGACATAATAGATAATTTAGACCAGTTGTTTATAAAAAGCTTTCCGCTGATCTTAAAATATTAAAATATAAACGCTCTCATTAATTTTGTAGAATTTAGACAATTAGAAAAATGTTTTCAGAATGTATTAATATCTCTGAATTATAAAATGAGTAATCACAAAAGATTGGTTTGAACATTTATACTATTTTTAGTAAAAGACTATTCCTCTCCTTTTTTAACTGCTAATTTAAAAATAAATTTTATATTGTCTCAATCTAATTCCTGCCTTTCGTTATTCCAGCATTATATTTAAAATTCCCTGCTAGAGGGCGCCTAGGTGGCTCAGTGGGTTAAGCCTCTGCCTTTGGCTGAGGTCATGATCTCAGGGTCCTGGGATCGAGGCCCACATGGGACTCTCTGCTCGGCGGGGAGCCTGCTTCCCCCTCTCTCCCTCTGCCTGCCTCTCTGCCTACTTGTCATTTCTCTCTCTGTCAAATGAACAAATAAAATCTTTAAAAAAATAATAAAATTCTGTGCAAGAAACTGATCCATAAATGCAGAGAACACACTGATCCTTGCCAAAGGGGAGGGGGCAGAAGGATGGGCAAAATTGGGGAAAAGGATTGGGAGTTACAGGCTTCCACTTATGGAATGAATAAATCATGGGGATGAAAGATATAGCATAAGGAATAGAGTAAATGATATTGTAATGGCATTGTGTGGTGACAGATGGCAGTTACCCTTGTGGTGAGCATGGCATAATGTATAGCATTGTCAAAAACACTATGCTGTTCACTTGAAACTAATATAACATTGTGTACCAACTATACATCAATAAATAAAACTTAAAAAAAATAAAATCCCCTGATAATTTTTCCTATCACTCTGTGGTGATATGCTCTTATTCATTATTATTATGCATTTTTTTAAAGATTTATTTATTTTAAAGAAAGGGAGACAATGAGTGGGGGAAGGGGCAGCAAGCAGACTCCACTCTGAGTATGGAGCCCAACATGGGATTTGATCCCAGGACCCTGAGGTCTTGACCTGAGCTGAAATCAGGAGTCAGATGCCTAACCGACTGAGCCACCCAGGTGCCCCTGTGCACTCTTCTTGTTACTAAAACTCTAAACTCTCAGGTAGCTCCCTAGCAAACTCATTTGTTGTTAAGTTCTACTGGCAAGTCCAAATCATCATACAAATGTTAATTATAATTCATTGCCTTCTTTCTGTATGCCAGTTCACTGGATGCCTATTCTGACCCCTGTACGGGGTACCCTTAGGCAATGTGGAGACTAAAGGTGGAGGCTTTACCTTTAAAGAACTTAAGGAACCCCTTGAAGGAATGTTGCACTTTTCTTTGGTAAAACTAAGATGGTCAAGTTCTACTTGGGTTTATCTAGTTTCAATTTATATTCCCTCTTTCTTTTAATATTCATGGCATATTCACTATTTCTCTATTTGTTTTGAAATGTGCTCCTCTTAGGTCTAATATTTCTTAAGGATAGTCATGCTTTCCTTTCTATAATTTTATAGACCCCAAACTGACACAGTGAAATTATCCCTTTTTTTTTCAGGCACTTCCTCCTCCTCCCCCTCCTCTTCCTCATATGAGTTATATGTCAGATACATCGTATATGCTTATTATCTACTCAGAGTGCTAATTTGATACTTATCCTTGATTATTGGTACATTACACATGACAGACTGAGGTCACATAGCTTCTTGAACATCTTGTCCCTGTCACATTTCTGTCTGACCTCAATACCTGTGATCTCACCCTTGACTTCTCTACTTAATAATAGCTGTCTTTATTAATTATCTAGTTCTATGTACTTTATGCTTCATGCACATCATCTCACTTAATTCTATGCTTACCCTTGAACAGGTGCTACCCCCACTTTCCAGATGAAGTGTTTGAGGTACAGAGTGAGTCTCTACTCTCACGATGGCAAAGGCAATATTTAAAGCCACCTCTAACTTTTACCAACTCTACACTTCATCTGCCACCTCACTGTGAATATGAATTAGTTATTCCTTGTGAGCTAAATTAAAGTCTAGAGAGAAGAGTTCCCTTTCTTATTCCTACTTTTTAAAAAAAAATTCCATTGTTGGCGTGGAAGTAATGATTTTTCTGTAAGAAATTTTAGAGCAAGTTTTCTAGTCTTGTTCTTATTGACTGGAGTCATATTAGGATATCATTTGATTTACTAAATTAATACATATCCAGATGTTCTAAAATGTCCCAAAATGTTATCATCAGATGTAGGAGCAGTGTGGTCCCATGACCCATGGAGGGAAAGGCTCTCAAAACACTTTCAGGGAGTTCAAGAAATCAAAATATTTTTCACAATAATACTGAAACCTTATTTACCTTTTAAAAACTTAATTCTCTCATGAGTATACTGGAGCTTTTAAAGGCTACATGTTTTGTGCATTGCAACAAATAAATTTAAATATATATGTACACATAAAAAATGAATATAGAAGTAACATGAAAATCCAAATAACTTCTCATAAGCCAGACATTGAAGAATTTTGCAAAAATGTATTTTTTGGGAAAATATTTCTTATTAAAACATGGTATTTATGCTAATATGCAATGAATTTATAGTTATTTTTCATAAATAAATAAATAAATATTTTTATTCCTGATTTCCTTTTCTAATATGATAAATATTGACAACTGACCAATGTGTGCAGAGATCCAGAAACCAATGTGTTTGAAAATCACTGCTGTATACAGCTATATATTACAAATAAAAATCCTGATTTTTTAGAATCTGTATTAAGAAACCTTAATTTATGTACACTTTCTCTAGAATTTTCTTTAAAAATGCTTATAGTCAGTGGTGATAGTGAGAAGGAGAATGAAGTAGTTTGAAATGAGAAACTTGATGGCCTTAGACACCGTGAAGCAATACAATGGTCTCGGGAAGGTTGATAACGAAGGTGAACAAAAATGCATTTTCAAAGTCTGTTGATTTTTAAATGATTATTATTTATCTCCAATTTTATCTTTCCTATTTTTGCAAATAAAACTTCAGTCCTTCCAGATGTCTTGCTAAAATTTTTGTATGCATCTCATTCATTCAGTTAGCATTTGAGGAGAGTAGTCTCTGTGCAAGGCTTTTTAGTCTACGGTGAATTCCGAAGCGAGTATGAAAAAATACTCATGACTTTTATTCTGAACTGTGGAGTAAATGACAGAGCTGAGATTCAAGTCTATGGTCCAACCAATGAGGCCAGTCTATATAGTTATCTATCAAATTTTAGTTATTTGGAACTGAGAAATGCAGTCCAATAAGCACATACTGAATATGTATTATCCACAAAGAAGTCCCATATTTCTCAAAGCAAGATTTTACTTCATTAAGACATTTCTCTTCTCTAAATATTTAAAAATACAAAATGAATGGAAGTACGACTTTAATGCTAAAACCGAGGGAACCATTTTGCTTTGACCCTCTTCATCGATTCATATTGGGGTGTGGCATTTAGTGACATTGAAGATTTTGTGTGTATTTATGAAAGGTTTTCTTTCTCTTGTTGATATGTGATGTTTAAAGTCTACTGTATGGCTTGTGAATCTAAGAATACTTTATGTTTTTTAATCTGAAGAGCAGCCATAATGTTTTTTTAAATATTAATTTGCACCTCTTTAGATTTCCACAGAGGACATTTCTAAAATTTATGTGTAGCATAAACACTTCTTTTAGTTAATTGTAGAAGTTTAACACTGACTATATTTACAGCCCCGTAGGTATAGTTGAAAATTTACATATTAAGCAGAGATGCTCTCTGGCATGGTTTAAGAAAATGATCTGTGTTTCTTAATTACACCTTTAGCATAAATGTGTGAATGTCATTTACTGAAATGTAAAGAGGAAATCTATGATGATGAAGATAATGATGATGATAATATAAAACATATTAATTATGTTAAGTTGGCAAATTTTGTGTTGTTTTAGTATATGATTATTTTATATTTAATGAGGCTATGAGTTGAATTTTATTTCAATATGATAAAAATTGTAGACTTATAATTAGTTTCATAGCTGTTTTATATGCTTTAGATGAATGAAAACTATCAATGAATTTCAAAGCTGAATTTCCAAACTACACGAAGGAAGGATGTAACCATATTTACACATTTCATAGTAATTGATTTTATTCCTAGAGTCAAATACTGACTTGTAGTATACAAAATAAGTATATAATTTGTCTTAATGAAATGAGTTGGTTGTTCATTTGCTATGTATAGCAAAATTAAAATTTCCTGTTTTTAAGAGATAGTCTAGCAAAAGCTGGAAAGAAATAATCTCTTACGATATTTAAAGCATAAGGATAATAATTGTCAATATTTACCAATTAATATTTGTCCTTTCCTTAAGCAGTTTTAAGGATACTTAAAGCATAGTCCAAAATTAGAGTTGACAATTGCAAATACGAACCAACCAACACAGTAATAAAATCAATACTTACATTTCCCTTGAGGCCACTATTTACTGTTTGCTGCACCATTTCCTTAATGGAATGGCAGTTATGTTTGCAGAAACCTTGTAACTACCATTTTTATGTTTTAACTAAAAGCAGCTTTCTTGAAGTAGTATGATAAAGAAATTCTTGAGCTACTGTTAAAATTGTCATAACCATTTAATAGTTAATATGAGTGCAGAGAAGGCAACCTTTCTTTTTAAAATCTTTTCCAGATAAATGTTATATCCTTTCCCATTCAGTGCTGTTTTTCTGATAATGGCAATATGTCTTTTGTGTGTTCATGATGATGGACATTGACTTCATATTTAAACATCTCACTATACTTAAACCACCTGCGTAGTTTAAACAGACATATGCAATTACTAGGGTACATTTCATTTTGGGGTTGATTCTGACAGTGTACTGAAAAAAAAAAACAAACTTTTTTTTTAAATGGAGGGAAGTTAGCACTTTGTTTAACTCTACATATTAAAATTAATTTCAAAATATAGTTGCCAAAATGACTTACTAATCTCCTTCAGTTGATTTTTCTTCTCTTGTTTTGATGGGATAGTAATTTCCCTTTTTTAAATTTATTATTTTGTATTTCTCATGAAGTTATCTCAGATCAATCTGGCACTTTAATGTCAATTATTTTCGCATATTTACATTTTTATAGGATTTAATCTAAGTTAAAAGTTAATTTATCTCCTCATTTTCTTCCAGTTTTTTTTTTCTTAAAGGTAATAGTAATATAAGAATCATTCAAGACGGGAAGGTACATTTTACCTGCCAGAGAAATTTCTGCCTGGCTTAACTTCGCTTTTATATGAGTCACTATACAAACTAAAATAGAGAAGTTGTGTGAACAGAATGCGTGGCCCTTTGTAGAGAACCCGTTTTGAAACAGGATATTGAAAATAAAGTCCATTGGCCAACTCAGGTCTTTTTACATGATGATGTCAGCAACTATGTCGTGTGATAAAGCTGCAATATTTTCATGACAAAGAAAAATTCATATCCACATCTTTAATAAATGAAGAGGGGGGAACCCGTCCTTTCTGGATTCATATATTCCCATCAGAACCTTTGCAGCTTCTCTCAACTGTAAATATTGAGAGTAAGATCAGAATGGAAGTGGTGTTGCATCAAAATTAATCGCTGAAGTTATTACTTACGGTGTCACTTGTATCCCATATTCAGGCTTTGCACACAGAGCTTTGAAGAGCCCTACAGGACCCACCAAACGTAATTGATACAGAATCACTGTCTCCCGGCAGCTGTGGTAACAAGGTGCTGCAGCTTTTACTTTAATCTACCTTTCTTTCTGAGAGTTTATTATGTTTTTGAATTTATTCTTTTGTAGATCTGGGAGCTATCTTTTTTATGGAAATTAATCTTTTTAGAAGATTTGTACTCTCTTTTTCAAACCCCTAATACATTCATTCAAGTATCCTATTATTCAGATCCAGCTGGCTTTTATCTGGTGATATTTACTTCAAAAAGCCAAGTTAAATGGTATCATAGATTAATTCTCAGGGCACAGGAAGGCTTTTTTGGAGAAAAACACGATTTGGTAATTACTTGAAATATCATAATAAAAATCACAGAAAATGTCCAAAATGTATTGTATAATCTGTCGTAATAGGAACCTTCAAGAAGTTGTTTCATTAGAAAGGTGGTATTCTGAGTCTCTTGTAAGTTTTCATTTCAGTCCAACATGATATAACTCGAAAGTTTGCTTTGGGTTCTAATAAACTGTATTATGAATTTTAGGTTTATATTGTTTGTTCACACAAAGCAGTGAAACTTCAAAAGGGACATTATCCACTGCTATCTCTTACATAAATCAAACTGGAAATAAGACACATTTTACAATTCAATTTAAGATCCCACTGAGACAATAATGTTGCAAGCTGTGCATTTTGCGAAGTAATATAGTAATGTCTAGTTTGCATTTTTGAAAAACCAAATTAATCACACTTTATTGAATACATTGGAGCAAACCTAAAATTCATCTATTATTAAAAACTTGTGCAACAAACACAAACTATATTTTATACATAAAGGACAAACTCATTTATTCATTAGGATAAAACACTTGGAGTTTGCATTTTGTAACTATGAAAGAAATGACATTTGCTATGGGGGATGTTTTGAATTTTTTAAAAGCAGCCTATACATAGTAAACTGTTTGAAAATTTGTTTTAGCATGCTAAATTGTACTAGGTTTCTAATCATTCAGACAAAAATAGAATTTAACTTGAAAAGTTTGGAGTAGGACAACAAAAATCATTCAATTAAACGATCTGCTTTATAAAGACATCTCATATAGAGAAAACAAAATCACATTGTGCTTTAGTTCACATGTGCACAACTTAATATAATATGACTCCTTTATGGTTTTAATAAGAAAAATAAAACTCTTCTCAGGCCACAAAAAAGCTCATGATTCAGGCTAAGGAAAGTGAGTACTTTTTGTATGCATTCATTTGGATATATAATTCCTGTAAGCTATTATATATAGTATTGCAAATCAAGTTTTGTGGCATCACTTAGACATTATTACCTACATGATATATATTATGTATTGTTATTTTTGAGGCATACTAGTAAAGCCAAGAATTGTGAAGAGTGACAAAAACTGAAGAACAGCAAAAATAGTGGCTAAGGTGGGGATGTTTATTTTACTGCTGCATATTTTTCAATGTCAAGCTAGTAAACACTGTTTTTCTCTCTGCTGATGTGTGTAATATTCTGTATGATAACAGTTATTTGAGGTGCTACAGAACAGTAATGTACACTCTGCATAGAATAGAAATAGCAATATTAAAGCACATTTCCAGATTTAATTTTTCAATAAAATATTAAAGTCAAGCTTGTCTTATTTCAGAAACCTTATTATTAAATCATGAATTTTAGGGGAATATTTCCTTTCTGCCTTCTCTAATTGTGTCACTTGAGGAGGGTCTAATAAAAAGGCCAAAACTCATATCCACTGGTAAACTGTTGCCCTCTGTCATATCTCTTTATGTGAAGACTTCCATAGTTTTCCATTTTATTGGGGAAAAATATTTGGTACATATATAAAAGGAACTCTTTTACAAGCTATGGGATTTAGATATAGGGAAGAGTATGCAGTAGGTCTTCACTCAACATAATTGTTTTGTCATGTCTGGCTCTGGAAACCAATTTTGTTCTTCAATCATCATCTTAGAAAACTCTACTGATAGAGAACACAAGATTTTTTTTTCTGTTTTATCCATTTTCCAGTGGCATGAAATATGAGAATCAGGATTCCTGCCCTGGTCACATCAATGTCAATGTGGTGGATGACAGAACTTGTGATGATTATTCCTGATGATGAGTTCCTTCTCCTTCTTCTGACCATCTGATACATTGCTTTAATCATATCTCTCGCCTGCCTAAGATGATGACCAAACTCATCATCCTGACATCTGAGAACTTCCATAATCTGGTCCTAGCCTACCTAATTCTTTCTGACTTCTGATGCTTTCCTAATATGTGCTTTTTTCTCCATCAGTGGAGCTACCAGCTGTCAGCCAGACCCACCATTTATGTTTATCTTTGCCTTGTTGAATGGTTCAGGCAATTCTCTCAACTTGGTGTGCTCTGCTGTGCGTAGAAAGGATTTAGGACCAAGGGTCAGGCAAAAACTGTATTGCAAGTCCAGCTCTATTCCTGGAGAGTTATATGGCCTCACGAGTGTCATTTAATCATTCCGAACCTATGTCCTCTACTGCGAAATGAGAGGACTGTGCTTCATGGTGTGGTCTTCTCAGAGAAGTCTTTCCAGTATGCTCTCCTAACTCACAAGCTAACATGTGGACACATACATCACATATGTGCAAAAATTCTTGGGGCACCTGGGTGGCTCAGATGGTTAAATGCCTGCCTTTGGCTCGGGTCATGATCTCCAGGTCCTGGGATCCAGCCCCATGTTGGACTCCCAGCTCAGCAGGGAGTCTGTTTCTCCCTCTCCCTTTGCCTCTCCCCTGGCCTATGTTCTCTCCATCTCTCTGTCTCTCTCTCAAATGAATAAATAAAATCTAAAAAAAAATTCTTTCAACCTTCTTGAATGATGTCTCATTTAATGTATCATGTCATTTTATTTATTTATTTGCTCATTATTTTCTCTACTCACCTCCTAACTAGAATATAAACTCCATAAGGATGCAGACTGTATTTCCTTTCTTTACTGCTCTAGTCCCAGTGCTTACAACAGTGCCTGATACGTAGTAGGTGTTTGATATGTGTTAAAAGATGAGTGAATGATTTCTGTGTCTGCTTTGTACTCTAACATTCTATGTATATTTGATTCTATTCAAATACATAAAAATAAATTGTATGTTGTATAGTGGTGTTTTAAATATAATTTCTTGCTCCTTGTCTTGTACACTATAACATTCTTGGCATCTGGTTCACTTTATATGATTATATATTGATATTTTAAAAATTTATTTGTGTTTTCTGTTTTATTTCTATTTTTTTTCTATTCAATATGGCTGCATCAAAATCTTAATAGTCTGCTGATTTCTTACTGTTTCCTCTCCAAGATTTTCAACATGCAGTAATAACTTGAGTTTTGGATAGACAAGAATATGAAATCTTTTTCAAAGCCAGAATTTAAACATATCTTAATGTTAATCTGAGCAAATTCACTTAAGAATGATTTTCAAAAATTATTTTCACAGTAAATAGAAATTTGACATATTTTTAAATTAAGCCTTTTATTATTAAACTCTTAGTACTTTTTTAGATTTCTTAAATTTAAAATAGCTAATGTATAAAATCCCACACAGTATTACATATATAAACCATTAAACAATAAATTATTTTTGAATTTTTATCAGTATGTCCATAACAAAATTATAATTCTTGGTGAAAATAATTCAAGTACATGATAAAGTATAAATTATACTCAAGAGGTTTCTTTGTGATACCACTCTTTATAGAAAGCTCACAGAATAAAATTCCAAATTTACTAAAGTGGAAAAGCATTTCTATACAGACCATGTAAACTAAACAAAGTTCTTGAGGTATTTAATTTGTTTTTAAAAACTGTGTCTTAGCCTACTAACTGCCTATTAAATAACTTAGGTAGTTATTTAATATAAATTATTTTAATTAAGAGCAACATTTAACAAGGTGTATTTACCCAGGTGTTAGGCTAGGTACATCTAAACGAGAGCATCTGTGTACTGTTGATGATGGTTCTAACATTCCCTGTGTAGTAATGTGAGAGAACATGTGTGGTAGAACAGAGAAAAAGAGAAATAGTGCAATATTTTAATGTTGGAGGAGATATTGAAATTATTTAAGACAGATTTTTGATCACAAGGGAAAATAACAGATCATAATAATTTTTTTATTACAGACAGTATTTTCTACAATTAGATAGTAGTTATGATTAGGTAATTAAGGATCCCTCCCTAGAAGATATTTTTTAATAGGCAGAGTTCCTTTTACACTGAAAACATGTAAAATACAATATCTTTAGTACAGATAAAGACAATTTGTATAGATGTTGTTTTTATAGATTTTTAAAAATTCTGTCTCTCCATTTGAGCACTTTAGACAAGGTGGTAATTTCATCATTCACTATTTATTTTTTAACAAGGTATGTGTCTTTTTAATATTGATGCTGGGAAAATTTTATGGAAGACAAATAATGAATATGTTTTATCTAAATACTACCGTGTGTGTGCATGTTTGTGTGTGTGTTTAAATGAATGTAGGACCTATGTTTAGCACTTAATTCTGATACTGAATCATCGTGTGACCTTAGGTTGGTTGTATTCTCCCTTATATTCTTCACTGGTCATACTATGGCTCTAATAGTTATACTAGATTTTTTTTTTAATAAAAAAAGAATAAGGATATTTAAATTTTACTTTATATTGACCTAACGGTTTTGGTATTGTTAGAAAAATCAATCCTCATTTCAAAACACATTTTCTAACCATTTTTTCTTATTCTAATTCACATTGTAGAAAGCATATTGTATGCATTTATTCTTGGGACAAAAATAAGTGCTTATATTTAATTTCTGAATTGGAGTTAAAATATAGAAATGAAATTATACATATTAATGCTAATCTTCTTAAGTATTTTTTTCATTGCTAGCAACTGAAATTTTAGTGGTCATTTTGACCTTGAAAATCACCTGCCATGTCTGCCCATGAAAAACTGATGAAAAGTGCTTTGAATAGTATGTCTTCACTACATATAATAAAAGCTATGGAAAGAATGATTTGGTTTCATATAAACAGTAGCTTTCAACAGGCCTGCCATCTGCATGTAATCTACCACTATAATATTATATTATTTCAGTGGCCCTTCAGAAGTGCTGAGTTATATGTGATATGTAGTCTTTTGATTTAAAGCTGCCTTTCTCCATAATGTTCTTAAGGGGATCTTGTAATTGCTCGATATTGTAATTATTTATCATATTAGAAATTGGACTGATGGCACCTTTTGGCCTATGCTTAGCTGTGTCTATTTGTGTGTGTGTGTGTGTGTTTTGTCTCTGTTTAGTCTGTTTACTTAAATGGGATTGTTAAAACTTTTTGTACAATCATAATATGCTACATTCATTCATTCAGTATTCATTGAGGACCCAAGATCTGTCAGGTGTTCATGTTGATTTTCTTATTAAAAAGAATGTTATAGGGCTCCTGGGTGGCTCAGTGGGTTAAGCCTCTGCTTTCAGCTCAGGTCATGATCCTGGGATCCTGGGATCGAGTCCCGCATCAGGCTCTCTGCTTAGCAGGGAGCCTGCTTCCCTTCCCCCTTCTCTCTCTCTGCCTGCCTCTCTGCCTGCTTGTGATCTCTGTCTGTCAAATAAATAAATAAAATCTTTGAAAAAAAAAAAAAGAATGTTATAGCTTCGAAATAAGTGGAGAGACTTGAAAGTTATAAACAGACATTGATACTCTTTTTTTTTACTTTTTTTTAAAATTTAAGCTTTTTTATTTAAACATATAATGTAACCCCACCACCCTCTCCCAACCCCTCTCCCCCCCACCCCCCTCAGTTTGTTTTATGACATTAAGAGTCTCTTTTGGTTTGTCTCCCTCCCGATCCCATCTTGTTTCATTTTTTCTTTTCCTACCACCTTAACCCCCACCCCCGTTGCATCTCCACTTCTTATTGTAGGAGTCATATACCAATATTTGCTTAATCCTGCTCAACATCTCAGACTTCTTTTTCTTCTCCTTGTTTTGTTTTGAAATCATTCAGCTGCCTTATTTGGGACTTATTCTGTGGCTTACAGTAGAAATACACTTTTAGTAGAAATGCCTTTATGCTTTCTATACCATCTTCAAGCATCATGGCTTAATCTCCCAGCTATGAATCAAAGACATCAAAATCTACCTCATTTGGTATCTGCTTTGTTTCCCAAATTTCAATTCCATATTTCTAATTGCTTGTGGTCAATCTCTATTGGATTGTTCCTGAAATATCTCATATATAGTAAGTCCAAAACTGAACTGATTTTTATTTATTGTCAAGTCAGATATTCCTCACTCGTCAATTCAAAGTTTGGATTGCATGTTCAGAATTCCAGAATCTAAATCCTGGGGCAGATTAAGCCAAGCTTTTTAACAGTAATGTGGATCTACCTCTGGGTTTCCTAAGATTCATTGGGTAGGACATATAAAAACTTACCACAATGCCTGGCACATTAAGAGTCGATGATACATGTTAGGTATCATCACCATTATCACCTCGTTAATGATGTCACCATACAACCCATTGTTAGTCTAGATACTCAAGTCATCTTTCACATTTTACTGTCTTCATCCCCTTTTGTACCCAAATGGTTACCAACTTCTATCAAGTTTATTTCCAAAATGTTAAACATACTTCCTCTTCTTCATCTTCTCTTTTTTATTCCAAAGGATAAAATTAGGTGCATATTTGCTGTATTTGTGTATCTCTTTCCCACACTGTAAGTTGCTCAAGAACAAAGGCTATAGCTCAGCATTTTTAAAAGCCACACTGAAGTTTACCTCATGTAAATTTAAGAATTGGTCTGAGAATTGCACCTCTAAACTCAGGAACTGACTGAAAGTTAGTCCTACTTCGTTAAAAGCTGGGGATACAATGATGAACAAAAGAAACATAGGGCCAACCGTGTGGTGCTTAGATTGAGATGAGAAATGTTGGGTCTTTCTTTAATAACAATGGGAAACAACTGAAGTCCCCCCAGCAGGAGAGTGACAGTATAAGATTTGTACTTAAAAGTAATAATGATCCTTGAATCTGCTTACAGGGAAGATATAGAAGTAGAGATAAATTACACAGATGAAATCAACAGGACACAAAATGGATATTTGTGGCACACAGTGAAAGAGGAAGAGATAAAGATGATCCCTAGGTTTTTGGTTTATAAATTGGGGTGATGTCATTCTTTAAGGCCAACCAGGTTTGGGCAAAGATAATTTAAGATGTAGATCCATACAAATGAGAAATACTGAGATAATTCCCGTGAGTATGCCATCCTACCTATGAGGGTTTTATGCTTTTAGGAAAATTTAATAGCAGTTTTGGCTCAAGTGAGAAGAAGATTTTTTTATTTCAACATAAATAGTTTAAACCTGAAAAACGTTGCATTAAAACAATGGAAATTAAAACTGATGTCAACTGACCATGAGCAACACTTACCCATGAACATAAACTTGTTAATATTATGTACCATGACATTGATTACTAACAGTATATAAAGTATATTAACTTGAAATTTTATTTGATGTAATTATAAATCTATAGGGAAATTACAGTATCCTTAGAGAGGAGAATTTCTAGTTCATTTGTTTGCCTAATGGAAAAATAATTTGATGAGTTAAAGTGGGAAAAGGTAGAAATGCATTGACATTGGCAATGAGAAAGGTTAAAAGGTGCAGTTAAATTAACATGGGTACATTACACCCAACTGCTTTATTTTGAAGAATTTCATGAATATGTTTTAGTTTGGAAAACTTACACATGTTTTTAGTATTGTTATTTCTACACTGTCCATAATAGCATTATACTTTCGCTGTGCAAATTAACAATCTGTTGCAATATGATCATTTCCACTGAATAAAAACACTTGGCTCTTGCTTCCAATCATCTTATAGTCCATATTAGCAAAACATCAAAATATTTAGTCTATACAAATTAATCTGGATACTATTTATTTCCTTGTATTGAGTCCTGTGTAACTGTTTACTCTGAGTCTGCTTTTGTTTTGTTTTGTTTTGTTTTGGGGATCCCATTTTACCTGGTTAACACTTAGAGCATGGTGCTAATGAGTCCAGAGAAAACAACAGCATCAAAAAGCAAAGTGTTTTCTGATATAATTATCTGTCTTCTCCACGTAAAGTATTTAACCTCTTATCTTTATAGTAACGGCCTTCCTTCTTTTATTTTAAGTCTTATCAAAATTTTCTGGAATTTGGTACAAAATAAGGGAAATATATGAAGTATTGCATTCTGTATGTAACAATTCATTCTAATAATTTTTATGAGTTTGAAATCAAGACTTTTCAAACCCAAGCCATTGTCTATCATAAGTTACCTAATGCTGTTCTGGGTTCCCATGATTCCTCAAGGATTCTCAGGATAATTGTTTTTTATATGTCTCCCTGTTCTTTAAACACCCTTTTTTGTATTCCATTTGATCTTAGTGACTTGAACTCCAGCTCTAATTTTGCAATTTGTTTCTCAGTCTTTCTAGTATAGTAATCGTTAACCAAGGTGAAGGACATTCAACTAATATAAAAAAACGAAATAAGCAGTCCTGATTTCCATCCAGTATTTTGTATCTCATTTTGTGTAGCCTGTTAACTTATGCCACTTTCAGCAACACTGCAAAATATGTAAGGACATAGAAATATCCAACTTGGTGAAGAAATCTAGCTATTAGCCTTGTTCTGATGAGTCCATGGACTTTAATAACGTTGGTGTGATGGTCTCACCATTAAATATATCAAATTAAATGTATCAAAGTAGCTCTGCATTCAAAAGAATACATCACAGGTAAAATAGAAGCTTTCTTGTACGGCAAGAGTTTTTTTTTTTTTTTAAGATTTTTTATTTATTCATTGACAGACAGAGATCACAAGTAGGCAGAGAGGCAGGCAGAGAGAGAGAGGAAGAAGCAGGCTCCCCGCTGAGCAGAGAGCCAGATGTGGGACTCGATCCCAGGACCCTGAGATCACGACCTGAGCTGAAGACAGAGGCTTAACCCACTGAGCCACCCAGGCGCCCCAAGAGTTTTAAATTCCTAATTAACAAATACCACTCAGGTAACACAGAGTAAGGTTTTGTTAATGATAGAGAGTTAAAGAAAATGTCTATTTCTGGGAGAGTAACATGCTTGCGAAATGACTCATATTTATTGGTAGTAGGATAGTTAAAATTCATCACAATACTATTCTTTCTAAGAAAAAAAGTAAGTTGATGTCAGAACATCAGCTAAGCAGGACTGGTTACACGACAGCCAACCAGTTTTGCTTTTTGCCAGCAGTTCCAAATCAAACATGAGATGTGTACATACACAAATTTTGGTCTCTGGAAATGGCCTTCTCTGTAGGCATTAAAACCTAGGCATTTGTTGTATTTTTGTTTTTGCTAAACCATGATACCTAAACCGGAATATTTTATTTTGGTTTGTTTTATTTTTAAAATTGTGCCCATAATTAACTGTACCTGGAAAAGATGACTTCTTCCTTTTAAAATAATCTGATGAAGTTGAACCAAAACACCAAAAGATTTCAGTGTTTTTTAAGCTAATGTAGATCAACTGAGCTCAGACATTATCCAGAAAAAGATTTAAAGATCACAGTAACTCATGAGAGGACTGTTTCTCCCGTTTATGTAAAGCTCTAGGAGTAGAGCTGACAATTTGTATCTCATTTTTCACCAGGGTGAAGTTAACCCTCTGACAGAAAATAACTTGTTTATTCTCACTTACCTTTGGAATAACAACTGAACGTCCATAGTGTCTGTGACTAGTATTTACTCTTACTGAATAGTCTTGTCTCCATTGTTAAGATGGCGTTGACATGCTTCTAAGTGGTCTCCAATGGTATGGAGTAAATGCCTGCTCTTGCCATCATTTTCATTGTAAACAAATCTTGACAATGTCAGGTTCCCGTCACAGTCTATCAGCGTCACTCACTAAGCAGTGGTGTGACCGTTAGTCTCTCTGAGATTTGCCTCCTTTATCAGGGTCAGCCTGTGGGAAAATCTGAATGAATAGTTACACGTTATCTAGATATAAAGGACAATAACATTTACGTGTACTTTTACTATTTTAATGCATGATAGTTTAAAGGTGTTTGTTTTTTTATAGATAACATTAATTTTGTGTTTGGTTATTTTACATGTACTCTATCTAAAATTCATTAAAAATACTATGGTCTTCCCTTTTGAAATATGTTTCTCATTAGATATATGCAAGATACAATAATAAATATGATTATCTGGGCTAGGCTACTTGGTGCCACTCATATACATAACTAAAGTTTGAGTGTTTTTTTTTTAAAGAGAAACAGTGCTTCCCCAAAACATTTTGCATTTCCTTTTCTACTTAAAAAATTGTGTTCCAAAAAACAAAGTGATCTTGTCTTCTTTGCTAATGATTATCTCCACATTTAATATGGTAATCTTTTTTTGAATATCTGTCTCAATTGATAATTTAATGTTTCAGTTGATTTGCAAAATAGCATCCCAAATGCTAAACATCCACATTTCTTTCCCTTTATTTCAGTTTCATTTGCAAGAATCTGTTACTAAAATTTCATTTATAATATAGCCATATTTGTCATTGGTTCTATTGAATATACCATGTAACAAGATATGGAATATAATTTTTCCTGTGGTCCCACACAAGAACAAAAGGTATCAGGCGTTCCTCATTATAAGGAAAATAACAAGCAACTACTACTTATTAATAGCCCCCTGAACCAGCCTATTCTATCACTCCAAACCCTACAAATCTCCTCCTTCTGCATTATAAGAGGGTACGACCACAGGTAGAGGGGAGTTACAGAAATCCTTGTAGTGAAGAGATGGCATCTAATGGGGAGGGATGTGGCTCACTGATCCCTTTTTGAGAGCGTTTCTTCACACCAGGTAAAGGGAGGGGGGAGTTCCAGGAGAATGATTCAAGGATTATGGGTGACTCCACCTCATTTCAAAGCTGAATGTCTTATTTTTTATAACATTCTCTTTTTTTATAGTATATAAAAGTTATAGTATATCTTAAATCTTTGTGTGGGTATTGGGGCGCCTGGGTGGCTCAGAGGGTTAAGACTCTGCCTTTGTCTCAGGTCAGGATCTCAGGGTCTGGGGATGGAGCCCCACATCGCGGGCTCTCTGCTCAGCAGGGAGCCTGCTTCTCCCTCTCTGCCTGCCTCTCTGCCTACTTGTGATTTCTGTCAAATAAATAAATAAAACCTTTAAAAAAATCTTTGAGTGGGTATTATTAGAATTTGAAAATATCTTTCCTGAATTATCTGGTATCTTTAAAATTAGTTGCTCTATCTATTCATTTTGGACCTTCTTTTTCATGATATCGCTTTTCCTCAAATTTTGTTCATCTTGTTTTCTCTTTTGCTATGGATTTTTGCCCAGTGACTGTTGATTATCTGTCATATAGAGAATGAGGACCTAGACTAATTAATAAAGGTAACCAGTATGAAAAAAAAAAAGTTGCATTTCTGTTTTGATGTGAACTGCTGCTCTGTTTTCTGTACATATCTGAGCACCGGAGATAAAGAATTGAAAAGTGGTAGGGTAGAGAGAATGGACAATCTGATTACCTTGAGAGTAGAGATAGCTTTCAAAATTTAAGGGTTTCTCCTCAAAGCAGTATATTTCTGAATTCAAAACTTGGTCTATCAAACAATATGTATCCCAAAAGATGATAAAATATAAAATAGGGACAAGCCAAGATAAGTCATCTGAGCTCATAGACAGACTGAGACAGTGCATCAAGTCATCTGCTTTTTTCCAGAATCTGAACTATGTTGAAATGTTGGGGTGGAGAGAATCTCCCATACCTGGTCTTTACAGATTCACATTCAGCTACACTGAATCCAGATATCACCTTGCTTGTCCCTGAAGAACATACATCTTTTTACACAAAGGAAAACAAAACACACACAATCATTTTTTTTTTGTAAATAGGTTCCATATGTTTGTACACATATTTATTGATAAATTCTTAATATCTATATAATTAGGCAGGGGAGTGGAATTGTTTCAGGTTATATAAAATGCATAATTAACAGCATTTAGCTAGAGATAGAATTAGTATTCAGGTGTTAATTTCAATTTTCTTTCATTTATGTACCCACTTACCTCTGACTATTGCAAGACTGTACATTTGTTAATTTTCACCCCACCAAAATCATGCCATAGCTTTTGTGGCTGGCCTTGATTGTGCTTGTGGTTATACTCTTTTTTTTTTTTTTTTAAGATTTTATGTATTTATTTGTTAGAGAGAGAGCAAGCACAGGCAGACAGAGGCAGAGGGAGAAGCAGGCTCCCTGCTGAGCAAGGAGCCCGATGTGGGACTCGATCCCAAGATGCTGGGGTCATGACTTGAGCCGAAGGCAGCCGCTTAACCAACTGAGCCACCCAGGCGTCCCTGTGGTTATACTCTTAACATCAGCATATAGCAGCTGCCTGTTGTGTTCTTCCCTCAGCTGAACCTATGTAAGCAGATGTCTATCCTGAGACTGTTTCTGCCATTCTCACAATCTGTGTGTATGACTAGGTACGGGAGATCCTCTCTCCCTGCCACTTCCTATCCCCGACATTAAAATATGATTGTGAGAATCAACAGCTGGATTCACGCTCTGAGTCTTTTCATAAACTCGTGACCAGTTTCCTTGGCTTAAACCATTTTATAGTTTTATTTTATGAGTTTTTGCATACATGCTTGACAACCTATTACAGTATGTGTTCTTTGAGGATACAAGTGCTGTATCAACTTCATCTTGTTCTTCCACTGTAAAGTCAAGAAACACTGTGATTCTATAGAATGGGGAAAGGAGAAATTCATCAGTTCTTTTCTGTTTCTCTCTAACTCTCCTTAGCAAATGTAAGAATGTAAGAATTTTTCTTACATATTTAATCTTCTGTCTCTTGCAAGATTTCATGTAGGCATGGTAGTACACTTAAGTTTTAAAGGTATATATGTGTATATGTGTGTATATTTGTATGTAGGCATTGTATGTGTGTGTGTTTATCTATCTATCTATCTATCTATCTATCTAGGCTTATATCAATCCCACTGAATATATTGGCTTAAACCAAAACACCTGAAATTATACATTTAATAACTGTGGGTATGTCTTGTTCTGAAGTGGCCTATTTTCAATTCCTATTTATTCATGCTAATAGAAGAAAAAGATGTTATAAATAATGCAAAAATCACTTACAGCTGACTTAGTTATATATTGTATATTTTTCATCAGACTTAGTTTCTTAATTGTTTGCTCTATTTATTACCCAAATGAGCTAACATCATGAGTATTTAACAAATAATGATTGGCGGAGATGGCTAGGAGCATTTTATGTAGTGGGAAAATCCAATCTAGTGTTATGAACTTGCTATGGAAAATTCACATATGGATGATTGATATTTACCTTACACAAGGGACTAATATCCTGAGATGCAAAAGAGATGTGAAAATAGATGGTATTTTGTCTATAATCTGTTTCAGAATGATTCAATCAGAATTTTGGCTTAATATTTTATGTAATGTGAAAAACAGAGTTACAGTGCTTCTCTACTATGACTGTAAAATTGAAATGTATTTGGAAAAATCACTTCTTCCAACTTATTAACTGGCAATCAGAATTCAAATAAAAGAAGAAATTGGTTCAAATAAACGGAAAAGCAAAAGTAGGTAATAGATATAAACAGAGCTCAAACTGAATCTAAAATAGTGAATGTGAATATTTTTCTATACTCCATATATTAATTGCCCATATAAGCAACATACTATGAAAATATAAGCTTGCTTTTGTTGGGTATCATAAATAAAATATGTAGAGAATATTATCCATTAATTACAAATTCCCAATTCAGTTTTCATATTCAAATAGCATTGACTCCAAAGTATTGTTTCTGTATCAACTGTCGGTGATTATGCCTCAATTTTCATTTTAACTGATACTATGAAAAGTAAAAATGTGAAGAAAAAATTTGATCATTCATTGATAAAGGCGTTGTAGAGTGGAGATTTTTAAAAAGTTTTATCACTGAATGTTTACGTGATACCATACCTTTGAAAAATTCATACTTATAATTTTTACATGTTTGACTAGGACCTTGGCATAAGTGTCAAAAAAGGCATAAGTAGAAAAGTAAAGTACATCAATTTGAGAATATGGAAGTGAACTTTTATATCACAGTGAAGGAACGAGCTGGAAAATTTTCTTTTATGAGTCATTTCTGGATGAAGCTATAAACTTTTTTTAGCCAAAAGCTGTCATGGTTTCTTGTAAAATAATAAAGATAATAAAGATATCCATTTTAATTGATTCTTTTCATTGTTTAATAAAATTGCTTTGTTTGATTGCTGAAGAATTTGAATTGAGTTTTCATTACCCACTTCTGAACAATTTACTCTAAGATCCAGACAGTATTGAGCTAATGAGTTTGAATTTATATTGAACCTTAACTGTCTTCATGAAGTAAATGGAAAAAAATCATGGCAGTAACTAAGTATTCTTCATTAAAAACTATGTCGTAGAGATTTTACAATGAGGTTTTTAATAGAGCTAAAGCATTTAAATTGGACTTTTACCAACTTTGCTGTTTCTAAGCACATTACAAGAAATATGATTTCCTTTTTAAGAAATGAAAACTCATAAACTGATGGGGGACATTACAGAAATTTTCTTTCAAGTGGGTAGTTTGTATATTCAACAGATTCAGTTAAACAATAAGTTAATTTAATTTGGGGACATATCTAAATTCAAATTATTCATAAACACCTTCTAAGATATATTCTATTAGGGGGTTTCAGAATCTACTGAAATCTAAGACATGGCTGTCATTATTAAGATGCCAGTCCACAAATGTACTGTTTTGACTTTGACACTATATCACCATAATCATCAACTTTTGTTTCTCTGAAGTTGGAAAAAGGTGATATATTTATTGATACACACACATTTCATTTATAAACCTTTGTAAAGTTATCTCTTAGGTTCTTTGTACTATGTCTAACCAAGTGGGGCATTTAATGATTCCATGTTTAGGATTTGTGGTGGAATTCAGTGAGGAAATTTAATTCTGAATGGTGGCTAGAATATCACTTAATATAAGGATAAGTCTACGATGACCAGGGGGCTTTGCTCCACAAAGTAATTAATTCTCTAGGTATATAACAGAACCCATTGTAACTTAATTTGGTTAATCAAACTAGATTAGACTCCAAAAATAGGCTAAATATTATAGAAATTTTTTTTAATTGAGGACCTATTTAAGATAAAAACAAAAAAGAAAATATGGTTTGGGGGAATTTTACTTACTTGAGATTATATCCCCCAGAAGTTGCTTTGCCAATCTCAAAATGGGATGTACTTTTTAAAACCTCATTTATAAATAAATAAATAAGTAAATAAAACCTCATTTCAAATTAAGCATTAGAAAACTTGGAATAATATTGTATCTGAATTGTTTATATCCATTCCCCACAAGCAGCAGTGATGTTTCCTGGGATAAGGAAACACTTTACTCTTGCCCACCCACTTTACTTTGCCCACCTCAGTGTTCTCATGCTTCTCTTACCTCCTCTGCACGCTTGGACCTCACAGCCTTGCACTTAGTCATCCTCTCTACCACCTTCAGCAGAACCACCTTCTACCAAATTGTATAATGGCATATCTTAGCACTAAAAGTAGTAGTTGCACAGAAAAAAGAATCTAATTATTGGAAAGTAAAATATAGAACAGAATAAAGAGGTAATTAATTGTGATAAGCTAAAAAAAAACCCTCATATTTTAAACAAGAATTAGACTGATCAGAAGAATAATACAGCAAGAAATTGACCATTTGTATGAAACACATGAAGCGTGGTGACAGGATAAAACATGGGACCGAACTAGTTAGCCTGAAAATTAATTCCCTTGAGTGGTGAGTGGATATTGTTGCCTAAAAGGGGACAAATATTTTTCCTTTGGCAACCATTATTAGAACATTTTTTTAATGCTTAAATTTTCAATGATTTATGTTCTTTGCCATTTGAATAAATGAGATATACCATGTTTCATGGTTTTATTTGACCAGAGCAGTGATGATATATGTGTATTTTTTATAGGACTGGAACTTCCTTTTATGATGATGCCCCACCCTCTAATTCCTGTCAGCCTCCCTCCAGCATCTGTCACCATGGCAATGAGCCAGATGAACCATCTTAGCACCATTGCAAATATGGCAGCGGCGGCACAAGTCCAGAGCCCCCCATCCAGAGTTGAGACATCTGTTATTAAGGTAACTGTTTTCCTACATGATTGTTTCAGCCTGTACTAAACATCATCTTAAGCCACCATCTCTTAATCTGTGATTTTATTACACACTTCTAACTTCAAAACAGCTAGGTGATAGGAAATAAATTATGAGAACAATCACTTACAGTAATTAGAACCAGGTAGAAACAGGGGTATAATACTAAACAATATTGGGTTAAGCTACTCTTCCATTCTGTGTTGTCTCTATTAGGAGAAAGATGAACATAGGAAATTAATTGATATATTTCAAATAATGCATATGTTTAAATGGTTGTAGGTAGGAGGGCATGCATGTGTATGCGCATGTGGTGTAATGAGCCTTAAGGTGTGGAAAAGTATTTGCTTTGTTTTTAGAAGACAAAAAGTGTTAAATTATGGTTTTGCCACTTAATAGCTGTGTGGCCTTGGGCATGTGACTCAATCTTTCTAATTCTATTCTACATATAAAAAATAGATAATACGATGTAGGTGAAAAAACTAAACAAAATAATAAAATTCATTGTTTTTTATAAATTCAAAAATACACTATATGTAGAAGATAATGTTGTTGTACAAAAATCACATGTGTGTTGTATATACACAATTTTTTTCTCTCCCTCCACTTGAGTGGGAAGGTATGTGTAAACCTTTATATGTGTATGGGTATACTTTTCACTTATTTTATAATGTGTATTTATATCAAATTACTTTAGATGCACTGTCAGAATATATTATTAATTTTTAAGCTAAAAGATACCTCATGCTCATCCTTATCTGACATAATCATTACCTTCTTTTTCTGAATATAATACACTTGAGTTTAAGGGAGCCTCTGGAGCATGTCTGTTAACAATCCTTTTTCATTGCTGGTAAAAATGCAAAATGATATAGCCATTTTGGGAGACAGTCTTGCAAAACTAAACATACTCTAACCATATGATTGCATATTTTGCCACCTCCTTGGTGTTTACCCAAAGAAGTAGAAAATTTATGTCTACACAAAAACTCGCACATGGGTATTTATAGCAGCTTTTTAAAAAATAATTGCCCAAATTTGGAAGCCATCAAGATGTCTTTCAATAGGTGAAAGGATAAAAAAAAGTGATATCTCATGACTTTGTTAAATTAACGTTTGTTAAATGGAACATAGGGTGCTTGATGGTGAGTCATGGTCCAACAACAGACTACAAGAAAAACTGAAGTAGAGAACTTTATTACTCATGAGTCCTACAGGAAGTACCCAGAGGTATACCTCGAGGGATCACATGATGAGGTCAAGGCAGAGTTCAAAGAGAACAAGGCAGGATCTGGGGCTGATGCCTGTATTAAGGTCCATGGGTGGTCCTTGGCTAGGGCTAGATTGGTCCATTAAAACTAGAAGAGCTGTGTTTTGGTCAACCCCACAGGGGTCCTATGTAAGAGGAGACTGCTAATCTCAAATGCTGCTGGGGAGGTCCTATCAGGGACTTACATTTGTCTGTGACTCTGGCTGCTACCTGGGGCATGTATGTGTTTGCAAGTCCCTCCAGGACAGTTGGCCAAACAAGATGGATACCCAAGCAGCAAGACCATGGAGTAGCTTAGCTAAACTCTTGACACCATATAATGGAATTATTATTCAGAACTGCAAGGAAATGAGCTATCAAGCCATGAAAAGACACGAAGAAAACCTAAATGGATACTGGTAAATTAAAGAAGCCAGACCAAAAAGAATTACACACTATGATTCCAAGTAAATGACACTCCAGAAAAGGCAAAACTATGGAGATACTAAAAAGGTCAGTGGTTCCAGGGCATGACAGGGATGAATAGGTAGTGAATAAGAAATTTTTAGGACAATTAAAATGCTCTGTATGATACTATAATGATGGGTAATGTCATTACACATTAAAAAGAAAAAAGGCCTTGTGACTACTTATATAGAACATTGAGTAATATGCTAATAGCAGTTTTTCTTACAATAATGGCTCTATAAACAAAGATGTATACTAGTCCCTCATATCATTTTCTGAAGTATCCATATCAGGAAAATTATAGTTAGACAAACAGATTATAATATATAATCATATCATTTCTATATTATGATATATAGATATATAGATAGATATTACATTATTTTCTATAAATATATATATATTACAGAAGACCCAGATCAACTTCTTAAAAGTCTTTAGCTGAGAAAATGCCAGTGAACGCTACATAAAAAGAAAAAAAAAGATAAAGAAAAGGTACTAAGTATTATAGAATGTGATTATTCTCATTTTTTAAAATTCAGTAATGATTACTATAGAGAATCACCTCATCATATTAATTATATAATGTTCACTCTTGAAACTGGGAATTTTTATAATTTCTCATTTAGACAAAATTTAGATTCATAGTTAAAGGAAAAATATGGCAGAAGAGCAGATTTTTGTCAGTTTAAAATCATAATGGGTGACTTTGTTATAAACTCTATCTACATAATTTGGACATCAGCTAGTAGCACATGGATCCAAAAGACTCCAATTGCATTAGAAGCTTGGTTTATTTTATATTTTCAATACAGATATATTTTTAAAATAGTTTTTGTTGTATCAAATGTTAATTAGAATACTTAAGTGAAACTTCCTTTAATAAATCCTTTATTGTCAGAGTTTAGGTAAATAAGAGGAAGGAGTTGGGTTTCCTCTGAAAGGCATCTATAGAAAACAATCTAGATTACTGAAAAGTCAGCACCATTCCTGTGGTTTCTTAAATTAAGTTTGGCAGTGGAAAGGAGGGAGATAGGGAAAAAGGAATGAAATATACAAAAATGTAGTAAGAAAGGGATGGAGCTCTGTGTCTTGAAATGTGTACCAACACCTCCCACATTATAGTGATATCCCATTTCCTAGTCTCTTGGGGCAAGTATTTTCAGAAACATGGCTATGGATAGATTAAAGGAAATTATGGACTTTTGAATGCACTGGTGGTATAAATGGTCATAGTAGTTAAATAAGAAACAATGGCTCTAATTAAGAATGATTAGAGAAAATAAAAACTGATAGTTTTTAATTTATTATTTATCATTAGCAAAACAAAGATGGTAGCTTTTATTGCCAACATCAAAGTGAAGGTCTGTTGGTCACTGTGAAGTTCTGAAGGGCCTATCTGCCCCCTTCCTCTGAGGCTGGCCACCTATATATTTTCAAATTTGATGCTGACAGGTAAGGATCATAGAGAACAAACAGTTTCAAGAAAAGCACGAGACAATTCTACTAATTTTTATTAAAAATAACCAGACTGGTAAAAAAAAAATATTGAGAGAATGGCCTCAAAGAATAAGGGTGAGGAAAAGGTTCTTTACAGAATTCCAAATATTAGGGGAAACAAGTTAATAAATCAAACTTTCTAAATTTCTATACAACAGACTTTGTAGTACAACCAGTATTCAGTAAACTCCCGTGATTTATATCAGTAAAACTTAATTTGAGGGAAGTTTTATTTTCCCCAAGAAAATGTTTGACTCCTGTGTCACATTAAATAGTATGAAGCCTAAGTGGGCAATTAGAATAGTGCTTGCAAGTTTGCTTGAAAAGATTCTAATTGTGAAGGCCTATTATAAGTGAAATGTTAAATAGTAGAGAAGAAGATATACCCCCATCTGAAGGAATGATGAAACTAGGGAAATAGCCTTTGAAGGGAAAATAGAAGTTTGAGGGGTTTTCCGTGTGCTGGAACATACCATTTATATTTTTGAGAGTAATGACAAGACTTAAAATGATAACTCAACCTACATGAGAATGGCAATAAGAATTTATAGGACAGGGGTTCCTGGGTGGCTCAGTGGGTTAAGCCTCTGCCTTTGGCTCAGGTCATGGTCTCAGAGTCCTGGGATTTTCATCAGGCTCTCCGCTCAGCGGGGACCCTGCTTCCCCCACTCTATCTGCTGCTCTGCCTGCTTGTGATCTCTCCTTCTCTGTCCAATAAATAAATAAAATCTTAAAAAAAAAAAAAAGAATTTATATGACAGAAGAGAAGTGAAAACAAAGCTCTCAGAGGTACATATTTTAAAGCATTCTATACTTACCTCTTTCTACAAGGTAAAGGAGCTTCAATGACTTTCTCATAAACTTATTTATGAGAAGATACATACTAGTTCATGCAATGGAACGGGGTCCAAAAGTTGTTTCCTTGGGTAAAAACTCACTGCTTCCCCAGTGAGCAGGGTAAATTTTAGCATGGACTGTGAGTTAAGAATGGCTTTACACTTATTTATTTATTTATTTATTTTTAATTATTTATTTTTTTTTCCCCCTGGTGGAATGTCCAACTTCTTATTTATTTTTTTTTATTTAAACATATAATGTAACCCCACCACCCTCTCCCAACCCCTCTCCCCCCCACGCCCCTCAGTTTGTTTTATGACATTAAGAGTCTCTTTTGGTTTGTCTCCCTCCTGATCCCATCTTGTTTCATTTTTTCTTTTCCTACCACCTTAACCCCCACCCCCATTGCATCTCCACTTCCTCATATCAGGGAGATCAAGTGATAGTTGTCTTTCTCCAGTTGGCTTTACACTTTTAAGTGGATGGGGAAAAAATATCATAGGAAGGAGAATTTTTCATAACACATGAAAATTACATGAAATTCAAATTTTAGTGTCCATAAATAAAATGTGTTTGGGACTTAGCTACTCTCTTTATATAATGTCTACGGCTATGTTCACATACAAAGCAGAGTTGAATAAAATATTTACTAGCTGACTTTTTACAGAAAATGATCGCTGATACCCACATTAGAGCTGCGATTAACTCAAACACATGTGAATCTTAGGCTGTGGATAATTGACGCAGCTAAAGCTAAACCCTCAAACATTATGGGGCCACAGGATTTGGTGCGGAAAAATAAAAGAAATTAAAAGCACTAAGGAAAAACAAGTACCTAGACATAGATGAAGATAATACCACTGTAACATTGTTGATAGCTTTAAAGGCAAACCTTCATGATGGAGTCTGCCAAAATTAAATTTAGATTTTCTCCTGCTGATTGGTTTGGACTCCTGGAAATAATTCAGTAAGATAACTTTGAGGAGGAAATGGGCATATATTGTTTATACAGTAATTCTAATTTAAATCCCTAATAGCCAATTGCCTGTAAGTATATATATTGCATTACTATAGGCTCTGTATTAGTCTATTATGTATCAGTGAGACTCATATATTTTTGCTGTTTAATGTTCTATGAATGTTATGAATGAAGAGACATAGACTTGAGATGTCAGATGTTACATAATCCAGCTTTCCCCGTGGTGGAGAAACAATTCTTGCGTCCTCCCTAGCCATTTTTATATATCTAAGCTTTTGTGGAAAGCCTACTCTATTTTCAGCAAATTCAAGACTGAGGAGGGGCTACATTTGCTTCTACCTTAACTTTATTACATTCTCCCAGAAGAAACAAGTCTACTAATTCTTCTGTGTTCTAGCCATTTAAATATACAAATCCTCTGCTATAGTACCTATAATACCTCTGCTATAGTACTATAGTACCTATAGTATCGGTACTATACCTATAGTTTAGTGCATATGCTATAGTACCTATTTGGTCCTCCAGACCAAATATTCTCATTTCCTTTGACCATTCCTCATCAGGCTTCTTGGCTGACCATTTTTTAAAGCCCCTGGCCCCAACCCTTCCCATACAATATTCTAGAAGTGAACAGGCTAGTGAAGAGACACTGGAACGAACATAAGCCTCAGTTTGGACAATGGTTTGTAAAAGTAGTCATAATTCATAAAACTGTTTCGCTAGTTGAATGTGTGACTCATTAAGTGACATGCCTTTTCAATATGAAATTTTATTAAGCCAATTTTATTAAGCCAATTCTTTGTTTCTTTTACTAAGAATTTGCATTTGTCCATATTAAATGTGTTTCCCAGTCCACTGATTTGGGTTTTTTAGATAATTAACTATTTTTTTTTAATTTGAGTATTGCTGACAATACAATACACAATGTTATATTAGTTTCAGTACAACATGGTGATTCAGCTTCTCTATACTCTATGCTATAATCACCATGAGTGTAGGTACTATCTGTCACTATGCAACACTGCTACAATAGCATTGACTATATTCCCAATGCTGTGTCTTTTGTTTCTGTGAGTTATTCATTCCATAACTGGAGGCTATTCTTCAGATACTTTTGAGTCTTGACATTCTAAACTATCATATTAGCTATTTATACAGTCTTTGTATCATTTCCAAATTGTAAAAGGATGTATTACTTGTACTACCTTAAATCATTGAGGAAAATAAACAGTATAAATCAAGAGATCAATTCTTCTTGTCATTAGAGAATTCCTAATAGGCTGAAATGTTCTACTAATTGATTCTCTTTAGGTATCATTCATCAAGTAACCCCAAATCTCCCTGAATGAATCAATATTTTTCTCACATTTTATTTAATAAATTCACAATGATATCATAAGGACTTAGAAAAAAATGGTTCTTGTTGAAAAAAAAATTAAAAAGGAAATCAGTATAGTTTAGTGGTTGAAAACATAGGTTATGGAGGAAAGATTCTTGGGTTGATAGTCCAGTTCTACCACCTCTTCATGATGGTGACCTCAGACAAGTTACTTAATATCTGTGTCACAGTGGGTTAGTGACATTCCTACCTTATCAGGTTGTCGCACTGATTAAATTAGTGTTTATAAATAACATCATTAGAAGTTTTTGTACACTGACATTATCTTCTCCCATTATTTTCTCCCCAAATATCCACAAACATCTGTTTAAAATAGGTTCTAGAATCTTACAAGGAATTTGTGTCAAGCTTCTGAAATAGAGTCAAAATCGTAAAGAAGAACTTTTTTTTTTTTCTTTTTCAGCCCTCTTCACCTAAGAAAAGCACTGCAATTTGCATTTTGGGGGTTTGTAATGCAGTGGTATACAAATCAGATTTTTAAATGCACTTTTTCCAGATTTCATTCTTTTCAGGGATAATATAGAATTGTTTTTGAGAAAATCGGCAATATTCAAATTACTCTACATTCTTGATAAACATCTTTCTTTCTTGCCACATGTTAGGGATTCCTGAGAACAAGGAATATGACTTAAATTTGTTAGTCTTCTCCACCAACCTCCTGTGTGTGTGTGTGTGTGTGTGTGTGTGTGTGTGTGAGAGACAGAGACAGAGACAGAGACAGAGGCAGAGACACTTTAGGACAATCTCATTTAAAGAATTAAACATTGAAAAGAATTAAATACAATGTATAAATTTCCATTCCCTAATACTTTTCTTCAAAGTAGGTCCTTAAAGCACTATTCAGTAAATAGAACTTTATGTGCATGAAGTTTAAAATGTTTAAGTATTATGAAAACTAGAACTGGAGTGACCTGATTCTCAGAGTACATGAAAATCCTAGAGCAATGTCATGTCCCTTATGTTTGTTTTTAGGTACGGAATAGTTTATTTTGGGGCAATCATAAATAACTCTAGATGTATGCATTTCTTTTAGACATTTTTCACAGAAAAGTTGACTTCATATAATTTTTACTTGGATTTAGAAAAAACAAGTAAACTCTCTTAATGTTTATTTGGGTGTTAATATTAAATATGTAGAGGATGAGCCCAAGAAAAAGAAAGTATTAAAACATAACCACCATTAAGTATACCCTGCATCATTTTTTTTTAACAAATCACATTTATTTATTTATTAAAAGATTTTATTTATTATTTGACAGAGAGAGACAGAGCGAGAAGGAACACAAGCAGGGGTCATGGGAGAGGGAGAAGCAGGCTTTTTGCTGAGCAGGGAGCCCAATGCAGGGCTCCATCCCAGCACCCTGGGATCATGACCTGAGCCAAAGGCAGATGCTTAACAACTGAGCCACACAGGCGCCCCCAAAACACATTTATTTAAACCCATAAATTTGTAATAATACTAATAAGCAAACTCATAGTTCACCTTTGAAATCTGGGGAATTGACATTTTAAAGGACAAATAAATGTTTAAACAAAGGATACATTAAAGGGTGGAATCCAGCATTTTCCTGGGTTTCCCATACAAACTGTTCCTCAGATTAATCATTAATTCAGTAGGGGAACTTTCTGTTTACATAAATCTTCTAGCCAAAAAAACGAATAAGGAATGATATATTTAGAATGTCACTAAATTGGGGTGCCTGGGTGGCTCAGTGGGTTAAAGCCTCTGCCTTCAGCTCAGGTCATGATCCTGGGGTCCTGGGATGGAGCCCCGCATCGGGCTCTCTGCTCAGCGGGGAGCCTGCTTCCTCATCTCTCTCTGCCTGCTTCTCTGCCTACTTGTGATTTCTGTCAAGTAAATAAATAAAATCTTAAAAAAAAAAGAGAATGTCACCAAATTGCCAGTCCTAAGGAAGTAGAGTCTAGGCCATGATCATCAGTGCAAGCCAGCATCATAAAACGCAACCAAGGAGACAGCATGGGGCATGCAGAACCATCTATGAGGCAGTCTTGCCCCAAGCTCAACTTGAATCAAGCATCCAGATTTAACTATGTAGGACATTCAGGGTACAGAGGAACATAGAGATGAGTTATACCCTTAAGGAACTGCATATGGCCAGTTCAGTGTGGTTATAGCCTGTAAAAACATATAAAGTGCCTTAACTAGATAAAAATTTGGCTTTAAACATTTGCCATGCACAGAGAGAATGATGCCACTTAACAAATGGCAGTGTTGCCCAAGATAGAACTTAGCTTTTTCTCCTTGCTCTCCTCCCTCTGTGCCCCCTTCCTTGAGCGTGGGAAAGGAGGAAGTCCTATCTTTTCATTAGGTTGCTAGTATTTATTCTTACATAGGGATGAATTATATGCCTGAACCAAGACCGTATGCTGTTTAAATAACTGTAAGACTTTATATTAACAAACAGTAATCTGAAATTATGAGGCTACCTGAATTTTCATACAGATACAGGAAAAAAATACAGTCCCCTACCTCCACTAAATAAGTTTGAAGAGACAGCCGGAGAATAAAACTAAGTTGTTTATGATTATACTCCTGGATCCTACCAGTTTCACATTCAGCAACATTAAGCATTTCTTGTGTATCACCACCAAAACAAATAAAAAGAGCTATGTAAATATCCCTTGAAGCCTCACTTTAGAACTTTGAGTCATGGAGTTTTGATGGTGTTCTGCCTAGTTCTCTACAGATGCAAGTATATTAGCATCATTTACTATGTCTTCCAAAATTCCTTGTTAACACTTTCCTGGGTCCAGAAGCCTATTTCTACTATTTGTTTTCTCTGATAATTTTTCCCAGAACAAGGGAATTTAGATGTCATGCTTAATCATTGTGCATATATGTTTCTGAACTCTGCTAACATTTCCTAGTTTATGATAGATGCTCCATGAGGGATAGGATTTCCATCAGTTCTGTTTACTTACATATTACTAGAGCCCAAGACACTGGTCCAGATTCGATGGTTCAGTAAATATGCTTTGAGTAAGTGAATTTAAGTCTGAGCTGTCTTAAAGCTCAGGAGTTTGGGTTCTATAAAGTGTTAGTCAACTTCAATTTTGTAAGTTAACAGTTATATCAAGATAACATTTAATGTTAGAAATATTTTCTCCCCAGTTCTACAACATACTCAGTCAGGGAATCTCAGACTGATAAACTTATGAAAATCCAGATAATTAAAAAGAGAGCAACATAGAGTAAAGCTAAGTGAAATAATTCTTTTTTTTTTTAAGATTTTATTTATTTATTTGACATACAAAGATCACAAGCAGGCAGAGAGGCAGGCAGAGAGAGAGAAGGGGAAGCAGGCTCCCTGCCGAGCAGGGAGCCCGATGCGGGGCTCGATCCCAGGACCCTGAGATCATGACCTGAGCTGAAGGCAGAGCCTTTAACCCACTGAGCCACCCAGGTGCCTCTAAGTGAAATAATTCTTTAGAGAAATCCGTTGTGATTGAGTTGTGATCATTTGGACTTACACTAAGAAAATATCTTAAGTTAATAAAATAGAATGCATTTTGTGATGGAAAAGAGGCAGTTGAGACAATATAATTTTTAAATATTCAACTGCACATGTGTAATACTGAACATTTTATACTTTTTATTTTATAATTTTGGAATACATTATTTTGAATGCCACCTTTGATTCTGAATTATCTTAGAGACTAATGCTTCTTGTTCTGCCCAGAGGCAATAAATGTAGCCTTTTCTTTATTGTTATTCTGCTACCATTAGTTTATTAGTATGACCTTTTTTTTGTGAGAGGGTATTCCTCTTAAATTTTCATTTATTATTGTGGCTGGTTTTATAAAGATGGAACATTGCAAAGGTTTGTGTTTTATTGATTGGTGGAGTTATGATGCAGGACTATAAAGCAGTGTGTTGAAGTATTAAATTAAATATTCTTCCTCTTTGTCCTACTTCAGGCCCATCTTGGAGGTTAAAGGGTATTACACAAATGAAATGATAAATCCAGTTTACATAGTTTCCCTATAGACATTGAACTGCTTCTTTCTTATTATGTCTGAATAAAACTCATTATCTATTTTGTTTCAGTAATAATTATGAGATTCTCTCCTAAGCAATTCTTTACTGTCTCCATTATTCTCCATCTTATAGCATACTCTGGAAAGGCAAGCATATAAATATGATAAAAGAATTAAGCTGTTGAAATAAATTAATTTATTGTGCAACAATGTATTCAAATCTTACTTGCTCAGTGGATTTTACTTTAATGAAATTCTTCAAAGAACAATACATCATGTTCCAAAGATTGAAATTATACATTAAGTGAAATGACTGAATATGTTGTGTCTCAATTTATAGAAAGTTTCAATTGAATACTTAGCTTTTAAATAATAAAAATTTGCATAAATTAAAACATTTTCTTTAAATGAAAGTATTAAGTATTGTCTTTGTATCCTTTGTTCTTAGACAGTTATAATTAAAGTAAAAAATAAGCTAAAGCTAAATTAAATACACTTTCACCTACATTTTCTAAGCCTTACACTATACTTTTAAGATGTATTTTACATTAGATTTAAATCTAGTTTATTTTTTTACCTGGTTTATTATATGATGTTTTAGAGTATTTTGAATGAATGAATAAGTAAATAATGCATGAATGAAAAGAATCATTAAGGAAAGCTTTGACAGTTAAACATATTGTCTAATGAAATAATTTTTATACTTCTGTGGAAAATAAAACAACTAATTGTTTTTAATGGCATAATCATTGTTGTAGAATTTTAAACATTAAATATTTAAGTATTTTATGAGTTAAATATCTCAGGAAAAAATCAGTTTCTCATGCTTTCCATTAGCACCAGTAAGAAGTCTGTTATGACAGGAAGCTCAAGACTTGCAAAATAACTTCAGAAGGATTGATTTATTTCAAGATCTCACTTTGTCTCTCTGCCTCCAAATGTGTGCCACTGCATATATGATCACTTACATAACTATTATGACAAATATTAAAATGTTATAATGAATAAACATTGACATCAGTGACTTTTTCAAGAAAATAGAATGGTTAACCTAGAAAATTGTATTTTTATCAATTTAAAATATAGAGTGTTCTTTTTCAAATACATACCATGTAGTTTTGTGTAATCCAAAAGTTGAGAACCAGACATATTACCTTCCAAGTTTAGACTCATTTGCCTTTTTATTAGAATTTTTAGAAATCAAGGTTAGACTCCTTAGAGTTTTTCTCTGGTCATTTATGCCATTAACATTAGCATAACTTATTAATACATATACACAGACTATATAAGAATTCTGTATAGTAAATTCTATACAGTATACTGAATTCTATATAGTATTATATGTAAAGGATTAAGAACACTTCTTCCAAGACATATCTGAGCAGCTACTCAAAAGATGCATTAAGCACAGTGTTGTTTCAAGGAGTTAAGTTCATGACCTAATTGACATTTTGGGAGCAGTGAGAGAATTAACAAATTGTGGGATATTTGTGCAGTTGAATATATTCAACAGTAGAAAAGAATAAACTAATGGCACATGAAATAACATGGATGAATCTCAAAAGAAGTTTTGTTGCTGTGAAGAAGCCAGACACAAATATGTACTATATGGTTTCATTTTTATGAAATTCTAGAACCAGCAAGTCTATTTTATGGTGATAGAAGTCAGAAAGTGGTTGCTTATAGGAATCGGGAGAAATTGACTGGAAAGGGACAGGAGAAGTCTTTCTGGAGTTATAGGAATGTTCTAGATCTTGACAACTTATCAAACTGAACACATAATAAATGCATGGTTTGCTTCATAGATTAGGGAAGGTGAGAATGTTAAGAAAAAGGATTTATAATATCAGCTGCTTTTAAAATTATGATGAAAAGACTGGAAGTAACATCAGCATCCAGATGTGAATTCTCCATTCTTTTAGATCATATGTGTTTGTTTCTTAGAAACTTAGGTCATTTGTTTGCCATGTGGACTAAAGAACTCATATAATTTAGAAGTTTATCTTCTTTGGGGAGCCTGGGTGGCTCAGTTGGTTAAGCGGCTGCCATCAGCTCAGGTCATGATCTCAGGATTCTGGGATGGAGTCTCATGGTGGGCTCCTTGCTCAGTGGGGAGTCTGCTTCTTCTTGTCCCACCCCCAGCTCGTTCTCTTTCTTTCTTATTCTTTTATTCTCTCCAATTCTCAAATAAATAAATAAAATCTTTTTTTTTAAAGTATTCCTCCTTTGATTTATTTTGTTTGGAAAAATAACTGATAATATGTTCTTTTTTTTGTGTTATTTGAGACATCACTTTTAAATATTTAATCTCCAAATTGTGCAGTTGGATACCATCTTTCTTTAGTATCCCTTAGTATAACAAATTCACGACATGTCGTAAACTTCCCTGAACAAGCTTACAGTAAATTTTAACTCTGGAGGGTGTGTGTCTCCCTCTTTCCCTCTTTCCTGCCCCATCTCTCTCTCTTCCTTTGCTTATTTTTAGTCTTTCAAATGTAACCCCACATGACTTGGGTAGGAAAATATATTGTGTGATGCTTACATTTACCTACATACCAGTCTGTGTTGCTGTTTTCAGAAAATAGAGCACTTAATTCTTAACCTCTGATCAATTAAGGAAAAGGGCGAGTGTTATATGGTACAATATTGATAATACACCTCTCCTTTGGGAGGTTTTAATTGTCTTTTACAGAAACCAATCCACACATTTTAGACCAGCCCAAAAACTCCTAAAATACAAAAAATTATCTTTACAACAAGATTCTAATATGCATTCCAACTTTTGAAAGAATTTAGTTGTTTTTTTTTTCCTTTGTTTTGGTTACAGTATTGATTGATCTTGCAAATCTTTTGTCATGAACTTTCTTTTTTTTTTTTTAAGATTTTATTTATTTATTTGACAGAGATCACAAGTAGGCAAAGAGAGAGGAGGGAGCAGGCTCCCTGGCTGAGCAGAGAGCCCGATGGGGGGCTCAATCCCAGGACCCTGGGATCACGACCTGAGCCGAAGGCAGAGGCTTAACCCACTGAGCTACCCAGGTGCCCCTGTCATGAAATTTCTTATGGGCCTTTTTTTATTCCATGGAATATATAATAGGAAACTGGTTCATGCATGGATTTTGCAGAAGGCTTGGTCATTTTTCTGCTTATTTTCATTTTATTTGTCATGCTTTTCCCAAATTAAGCCTCCACGTATCTGTCGAAGATGTTTATCAGCAGTGTTCAGGATTGAAAAATTAAACGGGTGTGAGACAAGTGGTGCTCAATTTTGGATGCACATTAAAATCACCTGGCATCTTAAAAAGTGAAGTCTGGGCTCCACCTCTGGTTCATTGCATGGGACTGTTGTAACAAAGTATCATAAACTGAGTGGTTTGAAGCTACCCAAATGTGTCCACTCACATTTATAGAGACTGGAAGTCTGAAATCAAGATGTCAGCAGTGTCATGCTCCCTCTGAGCTCCCAGGTAGAACCCTTGCTTGCCTCTCCATCACTTCTGATGCTGCCTGGTCATCCTTGGCATTCTTGCCTGGCAGCTATATAATTCTAATCTCTACCTCTATACGTAACATTTTCTTTCATATCATCACAATGTCTCTTGTAAGGACACCAGTCATGTTGGATTAAAAGCCCAGTCTACTCCAGTAGGACCTCATTGTAACTAATTTCAGCTGCCAAGACACTTTTTCCAAATGACATTCACATTCACAGGTACTGGGGATCAGGACTTCATTTTTTCTGGAGACATGATTCAACCCCTCATACTCAGCAAGACAGAATCTCTGGGAAGGAATCCCAGGCACCTGCACGTTACGAATTTCCTAGGTGATTCTAATGCAGAGCAAGATTGGGAACCATGATAGGACTAATAGAACCCCTGAGACTGATGATAGGTATTAGAGACCCTCATTCTCAATGGTCGATTGACCTCGTATAAGTCAATTACATTTTAGAACTTTTTTCTTTTAAATTTCTTAAAGTCTGCTCTTTCAAAATTTGCATTTTCGCACCCATATAAGAACTATTTATTGATTTATTCCATATCATGTAGTTTACTTCTAACCTTTCAAATATTTATTAATTATTGAAAAGACAGTTCTTCAAGTCTTTTTTTTTTTAAGATTTTATTTATTTATTTGACAGACAGAGATCACAAGTAGACTGAGAGGCAGGCAGAGAGAGAATGGAGGAAGATGGCTCCCTGCAGAGCAGAGAGCCCGAAGCGGGGCTCGATCCCAGGACCCTGGGATCATGACCTGAGCAGAAGGCAGAGGCTATAACCCACTGAGCCATCCAGGCGCCCCAGTTCTTCAAGTATGTGCCTTGCTATCTGAAGGCATGAATATCATGTTGCTCAAAGAAGAAAATGTTAAAAAAGTGGAGTATCTTATTTCTTAATCTGTAACTCCATTTATAATAGCTCATTGGAGACAGTTATATGATATATTTGCACATTAGTCTAATGGGGAAGGTTCAGGGCTTAGCAGGGGAGACAGGGAGTGGGACCTAAGTGTTAACACAATAGTATTAGGAAACATGATACCAAGTTTCCCTAGGATACAACTAATATATATTTCATGAATTTCCTCTAATACATGTATGTGGTTAGGTTGGAGCTGAGAGAAACAGGTAGTTTGAAAATTATTAGAATCAAAAAAAATTATTCCAATGTTAAATAATAATCAATTTCTATGATGCCTTAAAATGTGACCATCCAGGTGTGTCCAGAGCAGTGCCATGATGAAAAGCTGTTAATAACTCCTCTAGTGTTTTTATTATGGTCTGTCACATTGATAATTTGTGTGCTAAATGATCCTTACACACTTGCTGCCGCAATAGAACATAGAGAATTCTTTAAATTGATAATTGTCTGGAGTTGAAACCTGCTTTGTTCTGTTATTTTGTTGTTGTTCTTATGGGTTCTAAAAGGGTCATCTTTGCTGGCCTCCCTTTTTATCCAGAGAGGGGATCCACATTTGCCATTATCGCTTGCCTGTAGAACTTGTTTCCTAACTAGTCTTTCCCTACTTTGGCTTTGCTCAAGATAAAGGGTTAAAATGTCAGTGAAAGATGAACCTATTTCCTTTACATTTCTACAGTACTGCATGAACAAAAGTCAACATTCATTAAGTAACGTTCCCATGTATTTACCTCTTTTCTCCCCCAATTCCTTCCCGTGGTGCCACAGGAGCGTGTCCCAGACAGCCCTTCGCCTGCCCCCTCTCTGGAGGAGGGCCGGAGGCCTGGCAGCCACCCATCATCCCATCGGAGCAGCAGCGTGTCCAGCTCCCCAGCACGGACTGAGAGCTCTTCGGACAGAATCCGTAGGTCTCATACTTTTACTTGTCACCATTTTAAACTTTATTAGGTGCAGCTGGCTTTTCTAATCAAAATGCCCTCATTCCAAATAGATCTCAGATGTATCATGTTCTGAAGCTCTGTAGCAATAGCCATCTCTCAAAATTATGTTTCCCAGTTTGCAATATCATGAGGTATGGTGCTACATTAACAGGTTCTGATATAAACTCCCTCTCTTTGATGCCACACATAAAGGTCTGAGCTATGAAACAGAGAAAGTAAGCTTCTAGATTAGTTTCTGAAGTAAACACCTCCAACTCAACAGTTATCTAGTGGCTAGGGATATGATTTGGGGATTACTCCACTTTATTCTTCAGTCCTACCCCTTGCCAGGTTTTGAAATTTATCAGTTTTCAAAATTCACCGTTGCATTGACAAACATAGCCACAAAGAGGAATTAAAAAAATGAAATTCATAGCAACTGACTTTAAAAAGAATATCTTCATCATTCTGATGGTCAGTGGATTGAAGAATTTTAAATTGCTTGAGTTTTAGGATTTGAGCTAGTAAGTCAATAATGCATATTATTGCCAGATATTATTGTTGTTAAATTCTAAATTGTAGGGGCTCTTTTATTTCGTGATCACATTTTCAGATATTTAACCAAGAAAATGAAGAGTAAACTTAAAAATGCCATTCAATTAACGTTATTTTGTATCTGTATTTTGTGTCGAGAATCTAATACTGTTTTTCCAATACAACGAACGTATTAGCAGTGATTGTGTTGGTTGACAAAATCAATACATTGTATCCTTTCCAGGATTTAGTTTATTTTAGGAAACCATGTTTGTGGTATAAACTTCATCTAATTACACATAACTGGCTGAAGTTATTTGGTTTTTGAGAATATTTTTATATAGGAAAAACATTTGCTAGGAAGTGTCTTTATAAGTCATAAAGCAGAAATTTATTTATTTATCATTATTTATTTGCATAAGGCAAAAATTAGGATCAATGCTGTTGAGGTAGATAATAAATACTAGGTTGATTAAATTATATACAGTACAATTACTTTTAAAAATAGTTAATTATTGAAAGTTATATAGTTCAACATAATTCTAAATATGAATACTTGATTTGGCCTGTCTAAAACACATTTCCCTAATTTTGTAAGAGATGAATATAGCTGTATATTAATAAAAGTGATTATAACCATTCTGAAACCAATGACATTTTCTGGGGCTGGCAAATCCTGGCTCCAACTACCTCAAACCATCTTTCATATAAAATATTTTCTGTATACTTATGTGCCACGCAGATACTAGAACCAGAAACTTCATGATGCATACTGGTTTCATTTTTAATGCTTTTATAAGATGGCATCATTGAAAAGACACTGTCCTTCTAGAGAAAGTAAAATATATTTTTACAACACTTAGACAGAAATGATGGGCAGATAGGGAACAATTTGAAAGAATTTTGTCATACATTCATGTTTTAAATTAATCATTGTGTTCTTTTTAATTCTTGATAGAACAAAGGAGAAATTTTTGTGTGTTTGGACTACTATAATTGTCCAAGTGGAAATACATACACCTGCACACAAATTCATGCATACACACACACATAAATACATGTTCATGCATATGCATATTTTAATATTTTTGGAAAATTAGACTGGCACAGACACTTAAAAAATAATACAAAGAATTCCTTCACCCTCATCACTCAGATTCACCCAGTCAACAATGTCTCTGAAAGAGCTATCTTGATAAAGGCATAATGGCACGTTAATGTCCGGAGACATAATGACATGGACACCATGCTCCTTTATGTCAAATACATCATTGTTTATCTTCTCAAAACAAGGAATTTCTCTTATGCAATCACAGAACAATGATCAAAATCAGGAAATTAAAATTATTATAGTATATTCTCTAAATAAATCTTTTTCAAATTACCAACTTTCCTACTAATATAATTTTTTATTTTTTTCTTCTAATGTTTTTAATAGCAAAAGATTTTTCTATACTGGTCCAAAAGCCAATCAAAGATCACATATTGCAATTACTTGTCATATTCCTTTAGTCTCTTTTAATCTGGAACAGTTCTTTGGTCTTTTTTGTCTTTTAGTATCTTGACAATCTTTTTTTGAAGAATATAGGCCATTTATTTTGTAGAATTTCCTTCAGATTGGATGTTTTTGTTTTCTCCTGATTAAACATTTCTTGAATTATGAACTTTTGGCAGGAATCACAGAGGCATCATCATGTGTCTTTCTCAGTACATTGTTCTAAGAGACATGATATTCCTCCAATATTCGTCATAACTATCTCTTGGTTAGGGTGGTGACTACCAGACTTCTGTATTGTAATGTTACTCTTTTTTTAAACCTTTGTAAATAATAAGTTGTAATAATAAGTCTTGTGAGGAGATATATTAAGACTATATAAGTATAATATTTTTCATCATTCCACTCCTCTAAAATCATCTGTTGAAGATACTTCCCTCACACAGTTATTGCTATGGTGATTTCCAAATGATAATTCCTAATATATTCTTATGGTGTTTTCAAAAAAATCTCTTTTTTCTAGAGAAGGTAAGTTTTTATGGAAGAGTTCTCATCCAGTTTTGTACACAAAACTAAGATTTTCATGGGCAATTTAGTAGGAAATTTATTGACTGGATTTTGAAAATCATAAAGGTGTTTTGTCATCTACTTTCTTATTTCAATAGTGACATGTTACTGTTAATAGTTCAAGAAAGCAATTATAGGTTTTATTCATTCAGCCATTCAATAGATATTAATTGGGCACTTGTATTTTCAAGTCTGAGTTCAAACCCAATTTTTATTTTTTATTTTTAAGATTATTTATTTATTTATTTGACAGACAGAGTTCACAAGTGGACAGAGAGGCAGGCAGAGAGAGAGGAAGGGAAGCAGGTTCCCTGCTGAGCAGAGAATCCAAAGCGGGGCTCGATCCCAGGACCCTGGGATCATGACCCGAGCCGAAGGCAGAGGCTTTAACCCACTGAGCCACCCAGGCGCCCCCAAACCCAATTTTTAAAGAAATACTTTGGTGTCTGAAACCTTATGTTTTATTGACTAGAATAGGATATGAATATGGAAACGGTTACGTTAGCACCTTAACTTGTTAAAAGTTAACAACTTTTAGTGGTTGTAGTGGTATGGCCATTCAAAAGTATTCTAGATATATAATATATATATATATATGTATATATATATATTTATTTATTCATTGTGAAATAAAAACAAGATAGAATGTTTTCAATTCCAATATTTTTCTGCTTTAAACATTTTCATAGTTCTTAATTCTCAGTGTTCTTAGGGATAGATTAAAACATTAAGTTAGACCATTATATTTTATTTATTTCTTAGTCCAATTGAGTTTAATTAATTTATTTGAACATTATGTGTTACGGTGTTTTTGTCTTTTTTCTTTTGTTTTGGGCTTCACAGCTGTCCATCAGAATGGGTTGTCCATGAACCAGATGCTGATGGGTTTATCACCAAACGTACTCCCTGGGCCCAAAGAGGGAGATTTGGCTGGCCATGATATGGGACATGAATCGAAAAGGATGCATATTGAGAAAGGTAATATATGATTATGTGGCCTTGTTTTTCCTGCTCAACATGTGGGCTAGATTTTAATCACAGAATGAGGTATACTTCTACCTCAAAAAATGGCATATAAACATTTAAAAAACCCACTGTATTAGGTAAAACTTAAGCCTTTTCAGCAAAGAGGAAGTGAACAAAGATCTGCTTTTCCTTATACGATAGGTAGGTGATAATTTACTTTCTAATACATGGAAAAAGTGGACAATTGTTTGTTTTAATTGTTATCACTGAGTTTCTAAAGACCTACTATTAGTCTTTCTCAATGCCTTTAGGGCCAAATGTCATTTTTCTATACCTGGTAGAGCTCAAAATATACAAAGGATTATTATTAATATTTTTGGATTAAAATATACATAGTCATCTGACAAATCAGGAAATAGAAGTGAATCTAACCAAACAATGTACTAGTTGTTTCAAAATTATACGTAACAAATAACAAAGCCCAGATGGAAGGAAGCTGAAAGTTTTCTCTTTGTATTACATTTGTATCAGCCCAATTCATTTTCACAGGCAAATATTGCTATTTTCATGCCCTATTTCATAAAGGACTTTCATGAAGAAATTGAAATATTATTTTGATATGCACATTAAAAATTTGTGCTAGTAGATGTAAATTTATTTTTTCAAATAGTAAGGTTTAGATTGTGACTATAAGAGCCCTTCCAAGTCTTTTTCATCTTAATTTAATATTTTTAAACCTTATTAATATAGAATGGGTACTTTGACTATCTTTTTTAACACGAATATCAAATCATCAGTGTTACGAAAAGGATCAGTTCTAAAGATACAAATGTAGTGATCCAAAGGGGCACGTGCACCTGAATGCTTATAGCAGCAATGTCCACAATAGCCAAGTTATTGGAAGAACCTAGATGTCCATCAACAGATGAATGGATAAAGAAGATGTGGTATATTTGTACAATGGAATACTATGCAGCCATCAAAAGAAATGAAATCTTGCCATTCATGAGGACGTGGATGGGACTAGAGGGTATTATGCTTAGCGAAATAAGTCAATCAGAGAAAGACAACTATCATATGATCTCCCTGATATGAGGAAGTGGAGATGCAACGGGGGTGGGGGTTAAGGGGATAGGAAAAGAATAAATGAAACAAGATGGCATCAGGAGGGAGACAAACCAAAAGAGACTCTTAATGTCATAAAACAAACTGAGGGGGGTGGGGGGAGGGGCATTGGGAGAGGATGGTGGTGTTACATTATATATGTATAAAAAAATAAAAATAAATCTTCAAAAAAAAGAAAAGGATCACTTCTTTGGAAAACATAATTACACAAAAAGCACAATTAGCTGTCAAAAAGGAAAATAAATAAAATTGGATATTTAATAATTAATGAAGCAGAAAGAAATGATTAGAGAAAGATCAAGTTAAGGTGGGGCATTTTCTTCCTCCAAAAGTAAGAAAATTTAAATAAAACCTTTTCCCATCCAACATAAAAACAGTCATGCTGAGCCCTTAGGGAGAAAGAGTACCATATTTCTACAAATTAGATTATCTGCATTATGGAATGTGAATGATAAAATGATAGTCTTTCCTAGGTGCTAATATGTCAAAATCTAGGTATAATTAAGAGCAGCATTAAGGGAACTTTCTAATTTGTTATTTTGAAATTTTATATCAAATGTTATTACTAAGCTAGGTAGACTTCAATGTATCAGTGAGCCAGATGGTACCTAAATACTTAATTCTAGTTTTTTCACAAGCTGTTCTTCAACAATGAATAAAAATATATATTGTCCCTTACATATATTTTGACATACACCTTTTATATTTGATCAAAACTTATTTGTAGAAATATAAAAATTAGCATCATGAGAAAATATGGAGCTTCATAAGACATTTTAAATTAAAGTAATAATATTTAAATAAAAGAATTCATCATCTAGGTGAAGCAGCCATTTTCCATCAAGGTTCTGCATAAGAATAAAGCCCTAGAAGAAAATAATGCAAGCAACTTATTTCTCAGTTTTCCCATGGATATTACATAGATCGTTTCACTTGGAATGTATAAGGGGAAAGTTAATTTATGACATACAACGGATGTCAGGATATTAGGGCTTAATTCTTTTGCAGCACCTAGTGGAGAAGAACTGGGAGTAAAAAAGCAAAAGCCCAAAGATGGTGGGAAGGACACCATCAAAGGCATGATCAGTGGCATAATTGGAATGAGCTGCACTGCAATTGTAGGGAGATAGCTTCGTGCAACCTGATGCTTCAAGTTGAGTGTGCCTACTATTTTCCTATTACTTTTTTCATGGGTTCTATCAATTTATCTATTTTTAAAATTATTATTACAATTTTGTCATCATGGAGCCTTTCCTGAAATACCATATTAGGTTGTTTGAGGGGATCTATTTCTGTTTTTCCATTAGGCCTGCTCCAGAAATCTTCGCTACAATATTTGCCTTGTTGTTTGGAAATTATATCTCAATTGGTCTAATCCCAATACTATAGACCATAAACTCCTTGGAGTCATCTGTGTAATTCCATTTGCTTTAAACAGACTAAGCAATCTATGAATACATACTGATCTGGGCTGAATCATTAGGAGATTCTAAGAGATGGTGAGAGAAAGTTAAAACAACCATAAAGATTACACTTTTTAAGTATTAATAGGCAAAAGGTGGAATTATATAACTTTTAGAAGGTACATTTACATGAAATAGTAGGATGTTCTGATGATGAGTATACACAAAAACTTTCTATATCACTAATGGTACTTTTCCTATCAAAGTTTCTAAAATGATTTTGCAGAATAAAGACATTGGCTATATGTCAATGGTTTTCCAATATTTTAATGTATATTTTATATATTTTAATATTCTTCCTAGGAATATAAAACTACAATTGAATGAGTGATTTCCAATGTAGTTATATAATCCTAGAAATTGTGATATTGATACTAATTTGTTATATGTTACTCTTTCTTTTCTATACACTCTCTTTTATCTATTTTTCAGCATACTGAATTAACGGTAAATATTCATGGCTTTCTAGATTGATAGAGTCTACTAAATTAAAAATTGTTTTCTTTCATGACTACATTTATCATGTGCCTCATACTAGCCCTGCAACTTTCTTACTACACATTCTGTATTAAAACAAGTGACTTAATTTACAGACATTGGTAGAGAAATTAATTATATGTTTGTGTCATTTTAGGCTCAAACTTCTTATATGTAATTTGCTGCTTACCACTTTAAATCATTCAAAGGATAATAATTCTTTAGAAAACATTGATTTTAAAAATAGATACCAAAATTAATTTGTATGCTGAGAATCACTGTGGTTTAAAATCTTAATCATCTGTAACTTTTAAGTATTTTTAAATCTTCTTAATATTAAAAAGCTATTAACTCCTCACCATTAGAATATTTAAGCCACTGAAGGCATTCTAATTCAGAAGTACTAACTGCTGAGTAAATTCACTTCTTGTTTTTGTTTTTTTTATTATAATTTTTTAAAGATTTTATTTATTTATTTGACAGACAGAGATCACAAGTAGGCAGAGAGACAGGCAGAGAGAGAGGGAGAGGCAGGCTTCCCATGAGCAGAGAGCCCGATCCCAGGCTCAGGATCTCGAGATGCGGGGCTCCGTCCCAGAACCCTGGGATCACGACCTGAGCCGAAGGCAGAGGCTTTAACCCACTGAGCCACCCAGGCACCCCCACTTCTTGTTTTTAAAAACTCCAATAGGTTTTTGAATCTCCGAAGAGTTTAAGATATATTCAAAATGTAAATATAAAACGGAGTTAGTATATCAGAAGGAATAGACATAATATCGTATCAGTCATCCCAAGTTTAAGGAGAAATACTTTTAATATCATAAACTTTGACTAAAATAAGGACTTTGTCAAAGGTATGTACTGAGGGAAACTGTGGTATAGCTCGAAGCTTCAAAACCAATTTTACATCTTCTAAACTTTCATAAACAGATTCTAAGTTCTCTAGAGCTCTCTGGACCTTAAAATCATGGCTGATCTTTTCCCTCAGTCCTAATTTGATGGAAGAGGCAGTAATAATTGACATCTGGGTTATATAAATAGACTAATTGTCCCTTTATGCAGCACCTATCCGTTTATTCCCTACATATTCGTCCATTGATGCTAATTTACAGTATTTCTCACATATAATTTGTTCCTTGGTGTTTCTTAAATTGCTACTCTTTTCAACACATTTTTGAGCATGTTTTACACCTTCGTGTTATTTCATAGGCACATTTTTTATTATTATGGAATGTATCTAATTTTTAATTTACCAAAAATTAAATGTATGATACAGATAAGCTTATCTTATCTCATACATTATCAGTTTTTCCAATTATAGAAAACTTCAGTGTGTATCGTTGAACTATGAAATACTAATTAACGTTGAATTTCAGTCTTGGACTAAGTGTACTGAAATGACATAATCAATGGGTAAATATTTACAGAATGTCAGGTATGTGAAATAAACATGAAATACAAAAGCATTTCCTTTCTCCCTTTATCTCTTCCTCTCTCTCTTTTTGCTGTACTTTTTTCCTAATACATATCCTAATTTTCCTTGTAGTTGAGTCTTTTCCCTTTATTTGTTTTCATAAAAATATGAAAACATTCTTTCATTGGTTGACTCTTGAGGACTTTCTTTCATGGATGACTCCTGCCATTTTAGAAGCAGAAATAATTTAAGAAGCAGCAGGAAATACAGGGGATTTGCCTCAGGCCATGAAACATTTCTTTTGTGGCATATTCTGTTCAGTTGGCAGTGCTCAAGATTTCCAATGGCTAACATACTTGTATAAAAGGTTTCTTTTTGGTACTCTGAATTTGAAGACAGGGCACTAAAGGCAATAAAGTAGTTTGCAGGATGGCCATATTGCGATTTCCTCTCATTAATGGTTTATTCTTAGCTTCCAACCTTGTGGGCTATTTTCCTCAAAAACACCTTTTAGAATGATTATGTCATCCTTTTTCTCAAGTTTGTGGAAATAATTTTTTGAAGTATATTTCCTTTTGTACATTTCTCAATATTTAAAAATTCAAATTTTATTTGAATTAGGATTGAATCTTCAAGAATGACCTTTTAAATTCTAGATTGATATCACACAAATTAATTAATAGTAAATGTTATTTTGCTGTTTACATCTATATCACAAATCTTAACCTGTTAGTATCTCATGTGACTATATAGATTTGTATAGAGTAAAAGCCCCTTTTCATTAGAGATTCCTGTATTTTGATTATGTTAACACACATATAGGACCATGAGTATTTTCATTTTAAAATTATCTAACAACGTAACACTTCCTTCACTTTTATTCTTAAGATATAATTTCTCTTGGCATATCTCAAAGTCGTTTGTAAAATATTCTCCCTAAATACTCACTAATGTGGCTTTACTCTTTGTTTTTCCATGCCTGTGAAATAAAGGTATTAAACATAATGCAGATACTTTTAATTCTGTGATTCGTAACACTAGACAACAAATTTCTCTGACTATCAGAGCTCTTTCTTAAGCAGATGGCAGATTTTACATGTGAAGTCACATAAAGTGAAACTTTATGAAGGCACTGTTTTTTTATTTTATGAATTATAATTCAAGAAGCAGAGCTTGCAGTAACACTTCAATGACCACTCAAGAAAATTCTTACTATGAGAATCCCATGGTGTATGTATAATGGTAGGAAACTGGTATAAAATGGGTTTTAATATTTATCTTTTCCCCATGAACCTTCTGACCATCCTGTCACACTGAACTTTCAGGTTTCTCAAACATCTTCTGTCCTCTCCCAGATGATCCAGTTTCTTCCTTTACCTGGGATGTATATGCCTCCTATTCATTAGTGCACAACCCTAAACTCTGCTGGGCAAAAGCTGTATCTTCTCATCATCTTTGTATACCTAGCACAGAGTCTGCCATTAGTAGGTACAAAAAATTTCTTTTCAGAGTTAAATGAGATAATACATGCCTGGAGTGCTTGACTTATGTAAATATATTCCCTGAAATTAGTAGTAGTATCAAATTAGGTAATGGGTATGTGGCTTGATTTGATAGATGCAAAAATATACACATAGTGAATCACTGAATTAGAATATTATCTGTTTATAATTAATAATATCACAGTTAGCATGACTTATGGTTGATCCTAAACAGATATATTGAAACCACAGTATTTTAGAGAATGTTTTGACTTCATATGACAACATTGTAAAATGCCGTTTCAGAAGGGAAAAAGCAGTAAAGTAACTATGTTAGTTATTTTCTATATCAATGATTGTGAAGGTAATTGCCCAAATAAATTTTTATGACATTAAAAAGTTTTAAGTCATTCAAATCAATTTTATGGACCCTGAATTTATTTGATGAATGTGTTAGGAGAAACAAATATGCTTGGCATATAAGGCATAGGAGAGAACGAGTGTTGTATATGGATTGGCCACCATTGAATAGGTCCCAACTAGATGAAATCCTCTGATGGGCCAGAATTTCATCTTTGAACCATTCACACATGTCACTTATAAAATAAACTATTTTAATTCCACCTAGGGTAAAATTTACATTTTCCAAGAGCTTATTTTATGTAATTTATATGGATATCATTAAAAGATATAGAGCCAGGGGCGCCTGGGTGGCTCAGTGGGTTAAAGCCTCTGCCTTCAGCTCAGGTCATGATCCCAGGGTCCTGGGATCAAGCCCCACATCGGGCTCTCTGTTTGCTGGGGAGCCTGCTTCCTCCTCTCTCTCTCTCTGCCTGCCTCTCTGCCTACTCGTGATCTTTGTCTGTCAAATTAAAAAAAAAAAAAATAAAAAAAAAAAAGATATAGAGCCATTTATTGATGCAGAAAACCCCAGTGCCTTCTCCAGGACACTTGTAACTTTAGGTTTTGGTAACTTTTTTGGCTACTTTAAGAAGTTGAATCATGTTAATATTTCCTAATGATATTCATGAACTATACATGAGAAAGATTAAAGGATATCTAGTCTTGGATATGTTATATGTAATAATA